>CM021775.1:1628996-1679708 GCA_011076525.1 Nettapus auritus
GGGGGGGGGGGGGGGGGGGGGGGCTGTTTGGACCCTGGGATGGCCCCCGCTGTGCCTGCCAGCACCCATGGGTGCCAGCGGGGAGCCCCTGCTGTGACAGCAAAGGGCTTCCCCAAATGTCCCCAGTATGGGGAGGGGGGATGCTGCCCCCTCAGTCCCCAGTGTTTTTTTGTTGTTGTTGTTGTTTTGTTTTGTTTTTGGGGGGGGGATCCCCACCTGCTGTGACCCCCAGCAGCAGAGCTGTCCCCATGGTGTCACCCACGTGCCAGGCGTGTGCCTGCCGTCACCTCCGGGCACGGGGACGCGTGGGATGTTTTCCACTGTGAGCGAGCGGCCGGGGGACAAAAATACCCTGGGGAGGGTGGGGGGACACCGGCGGGGCCTGGCTGGGGGATAATGGGGCTCCCACTGCTTGCCAGCCCTGGTGCTGGGGGCACTGGGAGCACTGGGATCACTGGAGGAGTACTAGGCTATTGAGGCACTGGTGTGTTGGGAGAACTGGGGGCTGTGGGGGTGCTGTAGGAAATGGTAGCACTGGGATACTGGGAGCACTGGGGGCTCTGAAGGCTCTGGGAGCACTGACATATTGGGTTTACTAGGAGTGCTGGGGTAAGTAGGAGCATTGGGGGCACTGGGAGCACTGGAATAATTGGGAGTGGTGGTGTGTGGAGGTACTGGGCAATGGGGATACTGGAGCACCTGGGGTAACACTGATGAAGTGGGGCGTAGGAGTACAGGGAGCACAGAGCACACTGGGGACTGGTTAAACTGGGAGTACTGGGAGTACAGCAAACTGGGAACACCGGTGGCACCGGGGTCAGGGCATTGTGGCACTGGGGTACAGGGCCCTGGTGGCACTGGTGCATGGCATATTGGGGACACTGGGACAGCATCACTGGGAGCACTGGGAAATGGACAATGGTCGCACTGGTGGCACAGGCCGAACGCACAAACCCCGCATGCGCGCCGCCCTCCCGGCCCTAAGATGGCGCCGCCCTCTCCCCGCGGCTTCATGCCGTCAGGGGGCGGGCCTGGGCGGGCAGGAGGCGGGGCCTCTCCGTGGTCCGATCGCTGCCATTGGTCGGCGTGGCCCGGCCGCCGCGGCTGCAGCCAATGGCGGGCGGGGCCGCCACGCGCGAGCGGCGGTGGGCGGGGCGTTGCGGTGCCGGGGCGAGGAGCGCGGCGGGATGGCGGAGGAGCGGGGCATGGCGCTGGTCACCTGCACGGCGCCCGTCAACATCGCCGTCATCAAGTACTGTGAGTGCGGGCCGGGGGGGCCGTGCCGGGCCGTAACATGCCGTGCCGAGCCGTGTTGTGCTATATCAGGCAGTATAGCATGCTGTGCCAAGCCGTGCCGAGCCGTGCCAAGCCGTGTTGTGCTATATGAGGCAGTATAGCACGCTGTGCCAAGCCGTGCCGAGCCGTGCCAAGCCGTGCCGAGCGGTGCTGAGCTGTGCCACGCTGTGCTGAGTGGTTCCATGCCGTGCCAAGCCGTGCTGAGTAGTGCCATGGCATGCCATGCTGTGCAATGCCAAGCAGTGCCGTACCAAGCCGTGCCATGCTGTGCCAAGCTGTGCTGTGCTGTGCTGAGCAGTGCCATGCTGTGCAGTGCCAAGCTGTGCCGTACCAAGCCATACCATGCAGTGCTAAGTGGTGCCATGCTGTGCCAAGCTGTGCCATGCCATGCTGAGCAATGCCACACTGTGCAATGCCAAGCTGTGCTGTACCAAGCCGTGCCATGCTGTGCTAAGTGGTGCCATGCTGTGCCAAACTGTGCCATGCCGTGCTGAGCAGTGCCATGCAGTGCAACATCAAGCCATACCATACCAAGCCATACCATACCATGCCATGCCATGCCATACCAAGCCATGCCATGCCATGCCATGCTGAGCTGTGCCAAGCAGTACCAAGCTGTGCCGTTCCATGCCATGCCACCTCCTTGTCTCTTCCAGGGGGCAAGCGCGACACCGACCTGATCCTGCCCATCAACTCCTCCCTCAGCGTCACGCTGCACCAGGACCAGGTTGGTGCGGGGCCGCGTCCCCACCCCCAGCACCGGGGGGCTGCTGCCCCCTAAACCCCATCAGCGGGGCCGGGCCGGCCTCCCCGGCTCAGCCCCATCCCGCACAGCTGAGGACCACCACCACGGCCGCCGCCAGCCGGGACTTCACTGAGGACCGGCTGTGGCTGAACGGGGAGGAGGTGGACGCGGCGCAGCCCCGGCTGCAAGCCTGCCTGCGGGAGGGTGAGTATTTGGGGAGGGGGGCACAGAGGGACGTGCCCCCCTCACCGTGCTGACCCCGTCCCCTTGCAGTACGGCGCCTGGCCCGCAAGCGCCGCGGTGACGAGGACACGTCCCCGCTGAACCTCTCCTACAAAGTCCACGTCGCCTCCGAGAACAACTTCCCCACCGCCGCCGGGCTGGCGTCCTCGGCCGCCGGCTACGCCTGCCTGGGTGGGTGAGCGGGGACAACGCCGTGTCCACGTCCCCTTGCCATGCCCGGGGCCGGCACGGTGTCCCCAATGACTGCTGTCCCATCCCCGCAGTGTCGGCGCTGGCGCGGCTGTACGGCGTGGAGGGCGAGCTGTCGGAGGTGGCGCGGCGCGGCTCGGGCAGCGCGTGCCGCAGCATGCTGGGGGGCTTCGTGCAGTGGCACCGCGGCGAGCGGCCGGACGGCAGGGACAGCGTGGCACAGCAGCTGGCCCCCGAGACGCACTGGCCGGAGCTGCGCGTCCTCATCCTGGTGGTGAGGGGGCTAAATGGGGACCATGGGTGCCGTGCGGGGCTGCCGGCGGCCCCCCCGTGGGGTGCCCGTGGCTCACGGTCCCTGTCCCCGCGCAGGTCAGCGGGGAGAAGAAGGCGGTGGGCAGCACGGCGGGGATGCAGAGCAGCGTGGACACCAGCCCCTTGCTGAAGGTGGGGGACGGCGGGGCTCGGTGTAGGGTCTTGGGGACGCGGGTCCCAAGGGGGGCTGCGTGTCCCCGAGGTGACTGCGCTGTCCCCGCAGTACCGCGCCGAGGCAGTGGTGCCGGAGCGGCTGTCCCGCATGGCGCGGCACATCCAGGAGCGGGATTTTGAGGGGTTCGGGCAGCTCACCATGCAGGACAGCAACCAGTTCCACGCCACCTGCCTCGACACCTTCCCCCCCATCTTCTACCTCAACGACGTCTCGCGGGCCATCATCGCCCTGGCGCACCGCTACAACGCCCACCACGGCCGCACCAAGGTACGGGGCGCACCCGAGGGGTCCCGGCACGGCACGGTGGTGCTGACTGCATCCCTGCCGGCCCCGAGGGTCCCATCCTGCCCACCCACCGCGTCCCTGCCCCGTGGCAGGTTGCCTACACCTTCGACGCCGGCCCCAACGCCGTCATCTTCGCGCTGGAGGACACGGTGGATGAGTTCGTGGCGCTGGTGAAGCGCAGCTTCCCGCCCGCCTCCAACGGGGACCGGTAAGGGTGTCCCCCCTTCCACCACCAGTACTGGGCCGGGGGCTGGCCTCAAGCCCCCCGCCGCGGTGCTGAGCGCCATCTGTGCCGCAGGTTCCTGCGGGGGCTACCGGTGGGCATGGCAGTGCTGCCGGAGGAGCTGGCGGCAGCCGTGGTGGCGGAGCCGGTGCCAGGAGCCGTGCGGTACATCCTGCACACCAAGGTACGGGCAGGATTGGGTGGGGCAGGACCCCAGCCCCATTATGGGGACCCCCCCCAGTGCCCGCCTCGTCCCCTGACGTCCCCCCGTTGTCCCCACAGCCCGGCCCTGGCCCCCAGCTCCTACGGGACCCCAACCAGCACCTCCTGGGCACAGACGGGCTGCCCCAACGCACGGCCTGAGCACCGCCGGGGGGACACCGGTGACACCCATGGGTGGCGGGCACCCCTGTGGGGACCCCCATCGTGGGGAGGGGGCGCACGGCCCCTCCAGGACCTGATTTTTACCCTTTTTAACCCAATAGAGCATTTTCTGCTGCAGCAGTGTCGGTGTGTGGTGCTGGGGGGGGGCGCTCAGGATGTGACCCCCCTGTGACCCCAGTGGGGTCCGGGTGGGGGGACAAAGGGGCGTGGTCTATGGGAAGGGGGCGAGGTCTATGGCAAGGGGGCGTGCTCTAGGGAAGGGGGCGGGGTTTAATGGGGAGGGGGCGGGGTTTTGTGGCGGGGGGCGGGGTTTCGGGCCCGGTCCATATCGCGGTGCCGCCGCTTTCCGCGTCCCGGGGCCGATCGGAGCCGTGCCGAGCCGGGCCATGGGGCAGATCGAGTGGGCGATGTGGGCCAACGAGCAGGCGCTGGCGGCCGGGCTCAGTGAGTGCGGGGGGGCTGCGGGGGCGGGCGGGGGGCTGCGGTGGGTGTGGGGGGGCTCCCGGGGGCTGCGGGGCGCGGATCCCCCACGCGGGGACCCCCGCGGTGTCCCCGTGTTTGTGTCCCCGCGGTCCGTATCGGGTCGTGCCCCCCCTCCCCCGTTTTGGCCCGGCTCGGTGTGGGGATGGAGGAAGTGAGACGCAGCGGGGACGCGGAAGCGCGGGCGGGGAGCGTGGCGCCCGTGGGGGTGTCACCCGTGGAGTTTGTCACCCGTGGAGGGTGTCACCCGTGGAGCATCGTGTCACCCTGGGGGGCTCACCCCGCAGGACCCCCCAGGCTGGGGTCTCGGAGCTGGACACGGCAGCGCAGCCCAAGCGTTGTCCCCCAACCCCAGTTTTGCCACCAGCAGGGTGGGGGGGGCTCCAAAATGCCCCCCCCCCTCAATCCGCTCATCCCACAGCCCCCCAAGTTCCCTGCCCTGAATCCAGGGGGTCCCGCACACAGCATCACCCCGGTGTCCCACGCCATGGGTCCCCGGGCTGGGGGGGGGGTAACATCGCCTTGTGGGCTGGGGGGGCTGGCAGTGTCCCCACCGTCCCCCGGTGTCCCCGCAGTCATGCTGACCGGCGGCATCGTGGCGGTGGCGGGGCAGTTCAAGGGCTGGTACTTCGCCGTGTACGCCATGTATCCTTGGAGGGGGGGGGCGCAGCGGGGAGACCCCTGCCCCGATTCGAGACCGGGAGGTGGACGGGGAGGGGGACACGCCTCTGCCCTGCGCCCAGCTTTGGGCCCAAATCTCTCCTTTTTCCCATGGGAATTGTATCCGGGGACTGATCCTGACCCACCAAGCACCACTTTTCCTTGACCCCCCCCACCCCCCCAGCGCTGCGGGCGTCTTTGTTTGCCTGCTCGAGTACCCCCGCAGCAAGCGCAAGAAGGGCTCTACCATGGAGCGCTGGTAAGTGAACCCCCAGCCCCCGGGGGATTTGGGGACAGGGGTCCCTTGGGGCTGGGCTTGGGGGGTCCCGTCCCTTTTGACCCCCCCAGCATCCCCCCGCAGCGGCCAGAAGTACATGACGGCGGTGGTGAAGGTGTTTGGGCCCCTCACGAGGAATTACTACGTCCGAGCCATCCTGCACGCTGCGTAAGTGGGGTGCGGAGTCGGGGATGGGGTGCAGCCCCCCCCAACCCCCCCCCCCCCCCCCCCAGCCCCCCCCCCCCCCCCCCCCATGCCTTCAGGCTTGCGGTCCCTGCCGGTTTCCTCCTCTCCACCATCCTGGGCACCGTCTGCTTGGGCATCGCCAGCGGCATCTACCTGCTGGTGAGCACCGAGCTGCTTCAAGCTGGGGGGAATTTGGGGGGCCCCGGCTGGAGGAGGGGGCTCTCCCTGACCCCCCCCCCCAACCTTGGCTTGGCAGGCGGCGGTGCGCGGCGAGGAGTGGCGACCCATCGAGCAGAAGCCCCGGGAGCGGCCGCACATGGGGGACACCATCAAGCAGCCCCCCAGCAACCCCCCGCCCCGGCCCCCCGCCGACGCACGCAGGAAGCAGCCGGCGGAAGAGGGGGGCCAGGTGAACCCCATCCCCGTGGAGGCTGAGTAACGCCCGGGGGGGGGGCTTCTGCTGCTTGTGGCCCCCTTTCCACCTGTACCCGCTTCCCTGCTGCGCCCTGGGGGCAATGGGGTGCCTGGAGGGCCCCAAATCTCCAGGGGATGCTCAGGTCCCTGTGGCCTTCCTGGTGCTCCCCAAATCTCCGGGGGATGCTCATGGCCCTGTAGCCCCCCGGGGGCTCCCCATATCCCCATGGAAGCCCCAGCTCCCCCCTCAGCCACGCAGCCCCACGGGGCCACCCACGGCAGCTCCGCTCGCTGCACCGATTCCTTGAATTTGTTTTTAACGTTTTTCTGATCGCTTTTTGCAATAAAAGGACCAAAAAATCCCGGATCCTGCCTGCGTCCTGCTCCCTGGGGCGCTGGGTTTGAGCTTGGGGAGGGGGCTCGGTGCCCAAATCTTCATGGCTCCATCTGGGGGGGGGTGGCAGGCATGGTGACACCCGGTCCCCCGGGGGGCTGCAGCTGCACATGGTGTCCCCAAGGAGCCCCCCAGAGCCCTGTGGGACCACCCCCAGCAGGGAAATTGGGGCCACGAAGGAAGTCTGGGTGTATCATGGAGGGGGGGGCAAGGGACCCCCGTGTCCATCCTTTGCTCGGTGGGGACAAATCCTTCCTCGCTTTGTACGCCAGCGGCTGCTCCTGGGGATCCCCAGCCCTGGCAGCCAGCCCACGGCACCCATGGGTGCTGCCAGGGGCCCCAGCAGGTGGCGCTGAGCCCGTGGGTGCCCGGGGGGGCTGAGCCGTGGGAAAGGAGTGGGTGGCGGGGTGCTGCGGGTGCCGGGAGGGGGACCCTGCGGTGCTGGGCGCTGTGGAGCTGAAAGATGCCCCAAAACGGAGCACCCATGGGGCGGCTGGCGGTGGGGGCACCCGTGCGCGTTTCCCCATCCCTGCCCCAATAATTTTGAAGCCCCAGATGGAGACAAAGCAAGCGGCGTGCCACGGAGAGTCAGGATTTATTTTCGGGCTGCACAGTGCCGACGTTAAATAGCACACGGAGGACTCAATAAATAGCTCTACGGGGGGGGAATAAATAACCAGCGAGTGCCCAGCGAGCGCTCGCAGGGTCTGCGGCGACAGCTCGGGCATCGGGGGGCATGCCGGACCCCGGGGCCACTGCCTTTTTTGGGGGGGGGAGGTCAAAAATAAATATGGGTTTAAAAAAAGAAAAAGCCCCCAGCAGGCATCGGCGGCCCCCGGTCTCGGGGCAGGGCTCATAAATAACTCATAAATAAAACGGTGGTGGTTTGGGGCGTGGGGGGTGCTCTAGAACAAGCACGGCGAGGGGAGCGGTGACACGGTCACGCTACGGAGCTCCACGGGAGCGGGGTCAGCGCCCGGTGCGGGGCAGGACGCACGTGCAGCCCACGGGCACCTTGATGTAGTCCACCTCGAAGGTGACGAGGCCAGGGCCAGAGGGGCGCGGGCAGGGCTTGCGGCGCAGCACCATCATGGTCTGGTGGATGGCCACCGAGTTGAGCGACGTGGTCTCCCGGCCCGTCTTCACGTCCACGCAGCCGTCGCAGAGGCACTCGGCGAAGGCCAGCTTGCGCGGGTACCGGTTCTCATCCTCGTCGATGCTGCGGGCACGGGCACCGTGAGCATCCCACCACGTTCCCCCTGCCCCAGCACCGCACTGGCGACCGCCCCGTGGTGGGATTTCCCCACTTTCCCATCCCATTTATCCCCCGTGAGCACCCACCGGTAGCGCCACGGGGAGATGGAGCGCTCGTTGGGCTCGCTGCGGAGCCCGGCGCGGAGCTGCAACGCGGGGCAGGCGCGCTCGCGGTGGTGGCGGCGGCGTCGGCGGCGTCGGGCTTCGTCCTGCAGGCGCTCCAGCTGCGGCACCAGCTGCACCGGCACGTAGTGGTCCCAGCGCAGGCTGCGGCTGACGAAGTGCGCGGGGGCCTCGCCGTCCTGCAGCTCGCCCGCGCTGTAGCAGTGCACGTGGGGATGGTGCGGGTGGGCGCCGGGGCGCCGCAGGCAGCGGCACAGCGCCAGGGCGCTCAGCAGTGCCAGGGCTCCGAGCCAGCCCTGATGGAGAGATGCGGTCAGGAAGAGGCCCCCCGCGCCCAGCGCCCACCCGTCGGTACCCCGCAAAACCACGGACCCCCTGCGTCCTCCCCAGACAAGGCTTTGGGGTGAGCTCGCAGCCACACACCTGCTCTGGGGGCTCCCCATGGGCATGAGTGTGCACACACACAAATACCAGCACCCGCCAGTCCCCAAAGCACTGGCACGCACACGTGTGCACACCAGGTCACCAGCATGTGGTCATGTGCACGCAAAGAGCAGCAGCCCACGCAAGCACACACATGTATATAAAATCCCAGCTCATGTCCAAACCCCAAAATTGCCCTTCCATGTGCACAGAAGTACCAGCACCGAGATGTGCACGTGTGTCTGTGTAAGCATGTGAGCACACACACGGCTTAAATGTGTAGAAGCACACACCTAAACCCACAGCACAGCCAGCCCTTACACACATACAGAGCTCCTGCCCCTCTCAGCACCCCCACCAGCACAAAAAACACATTTTCTATATGTATAAATATGTAAACATACATATATAAATAAATATGTATATAAAATAGAAATATATGTATGTAGTGTGTATATGTATACGCACACATGCACATACAGTGGCACCAGCACGTGTGGCTCTCCCACACATTTTTATATATTATATATAACAATTTTTATATATTATATATAACAATTTTTATATATTATATGTGTGTGTATAGATATAAGATGTATATGTATTGTATGTATATGTGTGGCTCTCATACACACACGTATCAGTTGATAAATTATAGGTATATTTACACACACAATGATAGATAATTTGATATATGTATATTTATATATACACACACACAGCGGCACCAGCATGTGTGGCTCACACTGAGGCACCAGCATGCACTTACACACACAAAAACACACACACAGACACACAAACACGTGCACACACACACACAAAAAGCCACATAGACACACAAACACACACACAAACGTACACACACACACACACACACACACACGCTCAGCTGGTGCCAGCACTCTTGGTGAGGCGTGCACCCAGAGCACGTCCCCTCCGTGTGTCCAGCACCAGCGCACAATCACACGTGCCTGCCTACATGCACACGTGTGTGTAACACACACACACACACAGCCAACCCCTCCACACACCCCCAGGTCAACACGGACGAGCAGCAGCACGGCCACGCACAACAGCCGCCAGCTCCACGTGTGTGCACGGGACACCCACGCGCACCCACGCGCCTCCCGCTCCCCCCCTGGGTGGCCAAACCCAGGCTGGCACACCTCCGTGACCCCACCTCAAAGCTCACACTCACTCTTATCACACTCACACCCCTCGGGTTACCATGGGTGGGAGCGGGACGGGACACGCGGCGGGCACCCTGCGAGCTGCAGCCGAGTGGCGACGCCGCCGCCGCCTCCGCCTTTATATAGGGCTGGGGCAGGTGATGTGCACACACCTGGAAACTCCAGCTCTGGCTGCCTTCCTCCTCCCCGCGGGCCGTCGCACTTCCTTCTCAGCCCGGCGTGTCCCAGCCCTGCTCCTGGGGGCCCGGAAATCTTTCGCCGACACCCCGCGAGGATGGGGTTGGTGTTTTTTTTGGGGGGATGTGATAGGGATAGAGGCGTAGGGGTGGGGGGTGAAAGAGGGGGTGAAGCTTGTTTTGGGTGGCTTGATGTCATGGTGCTGATGGGGACAGCGGCGTGGAGCATCGCAGGGCTGGGACATGCAGGTCCCAGGAGGGTTGGGGTGGCGGTGGCACGGCCGGGCCCCCCGGGGGGATCCAGACGGATGGATCCCAGCCACCGCACCCCCCAACCCCAAGACCCTCCTGGGACCCACGGGGAAGGAAAAGGCACCCTAATGATGGGACAGTCCCCGTGCCCCGTGCTGTCACAGCCCTGGCCCCGTTGCGTAAGCCCGGCAGTGATATCACCGTCACGTTCCCGGGGCTGCCACGAACCCGGAGCAGAAATCCCGAATTGGGCAACCCTGGAAAGGGCTGAAGGGCTGCGGCTCCCCGGGGTGCCCGGCGGAGAGGGCTCAGCGGGGTCAGAAGAGGTGGCTCGGGGATGAGCGGAGGTTTTCCCTGCTCCGTGTGGCTCCGCAGGGGGAGGAAGCAAGGGGAAGCCCCCAGGGTGCCGTAAGGAGCCCCTCGCTCCCCGTTGTGCCGCAGAAGCAGGGGGAGCTGGGCTTGGGGTCCCTACTCGCCACTGAGGGGCTTCCACAGACCACGTGTCCTGTTGGCAGCACTGCACCGGTGTGAACCCCTTTGGTGTGCGAAGGATGAGGCTCAGCACCCAGCCCCTGTCCCCGCAGCACCCCAAGAAGCAGCGTTGTGCTGCTGCAAACCCAGCCAAGGGACCTGGCACCAGGCACCGCCGTCTTTTCTCCCGGAGATGGAACCTGCAGGCGTTCAGCAGCCATGTGCTGCAGTGCCGCCAGCCCCGAGCAGGCAGGGACGAGGCACGCAGGGCCTCGGGGGGCAGCATGACAACAGGGACCCCAAAAGCCCCCCCCAGAGGGTCTGGATGAGGGGTAACCCCTTTTGCTGGGTGAAAGCAGCACCCGGAGGGGACGCAGGGCAGGGGCTTGGTCTCGCTGATGCTGAACGTTGGTGGCAGCACCTGCTGGGGGCCAGGAGGTGCGGTGGGGGTTGGGGAGGGGTACACAGGGGGGTAAAAAGGGCACTGCGGGGTTTATATGGGGAATAAAAACCACATAGCCTGGAAAGAGGGATGGGGACGGGTCCCTTAAGGCAAGGGAGGAGAGGGGCAGGCAGAGGACAGCGGAGAGAGGAAGAACTGGTTATCAAAATACTTTATTTCAGGGAATATCCCTCCAAAAAAAAAAAAAAAAGGAAAAAAAAAAGGAGAAAGGACCCTCCTCGTTAGACAGACATCCCACAACAGCTTCAGGGCTCCTTTTAAATCAACTGAAACAATCCGCTGCTTAAAATAAAAGACAGGTCATTTTCCCAAGGAGACTTGAGTCAAGAATATATATATATTTTTGTTCCTGGTGGAGGAGGGCAGGGGGAGAAGGTGATGTTGCCAGTAGTTCACAGCAGTTTTCGGCTCTCTCGTTACACAGTATATAGAACTGCATTGCTGAAGACACTCAACACACAGCAGGGCTAACTAGGAGAATACAACTCAAGGCTAGCAAAGAGGAGAAAGTGGAGAGAGAGAAAGGGAGAGAGAGGAAGTAGTGAGAGCATCCGACAGGGCTGGAGTCCTCTGTGCATAATTTACATGGAAAAGGGGGGTGGAAGCCCCCGTCCTGGTGCTGGCACGGGCTGCCCGGCCCCGCTGGGGAGCCGGAGCTCACGGTCTCAGCTGACAACCTTGGTGGTTTGTTTTTATTTTTTGGGGGGCGTTTTTTTTTTTTTTTTTTTAAAAAGAATCGCGGCCAAAATCAGACAGAACTGCAAAATCCCAAAGTGGCCGCTTTTACGCTATTTATAAAAACATGAACAGTCACTAAAGGGGCACGGCCCACTATACTTTGCCGGGGATTTTGGCCCGCTTGCGAGCGATGGCGTCTTCCACGGCCTTGAGCTGCTTCAGGAGCTCCTCCCGTCGCGACAGGGTGCTGGATTTGCCCGCCTTGGCTCCCGTGGGGCCGGGCTCGGACGCTTTGCCCGGTACGCTCGTGACTTTGCTGGAGCTCTTGGACTGAGGCGAGAGCTGGCGCTTCCTGGCAGGGAGAGAAAGGCACAGGGCGGTGAGGAAGGCTGCGGGCAGGAGGGAGCATCGCTCCGAGCGCGGGTGGAAGGAACAGGTTTGAGACGAGAGGAGGCACTTTGGGAAACCGTCTGAACCCGTGGAAGCTCAGCAGCCCCGGGGGAGCCCTGAAATTTAAGCTCAGCTCTTCGGCTGCTGCGATGGGGTGTGCCAAACCCAGGTGGACACTGCCAGGCCTGACGGCAGCAGGCAGGAGAGGGTCGAAAATCAAGGATGCGGTCAGCACGGCGAGCCTGGGAAGGCTGAGGTTCCTCGAAAACAGGACCTCGGGGCCAGCAGAACGGGGCTGTGGTGGCTGGGGCTAGGCTTTGGTTTGGGAAGACACCGACACACAGGAACTGAGGCTCGCTCACGCCCCAGGCTGGGGAGAGGGGATGAGTCCTGGCGGCCAGGTAAAGCAGGGGTGCAGGACAGGGCTGAGCCCGTTTGCTCATCCTCGGAGCTGACACCAGGGAAATGCAAAGCAGCGCCGGCTGGCTAGGGGCAGCGAGGCCCGAGGAAGCTTTAGGTGTGCCGCAGAAGCTCCACAAGCCTTTAGCCAAAGGGCTCGGAGCGCAGCCCAGCACCCCTGGAGCCACACATCCAGTTCTGCAATGGGATATTCCCAGCAGCAGGCGCGGGCTGCCAAGACATGGGCCGTGAGCTGGTCACCAGAGGGGACGGGAGGCAGGAAGCCAGCGCTGGAGGCACGCAGGGGCCACGTTTCAACATCAGCAGCACCCTGAGCAGCTCGGGGTACGAAGAAAGGGAACCGAGCACCCGAGCCACGTGGAGCTGGGCAGCAGGGGCTGCAGTTTCCCTCTCCCTAGCCCCACAGGCTCGCACCTAACCCACTTGGCTCCGTTTGCCGGAACCGACCTCAAGAAACCCCCCCCCAGGCGCCGGCTCCTTCCTGAGCAGGAACAGCTCAGCGGTGGCTCCTGCGTGAACCCCTGAGCGCCTCTGGCTCCCGGCCAAGGAGCTTCGCGTCCTTCCTCTCGCTGAGCCTCCCCATGGCAACTGGAAACTCTCCGGTCAGAGTCTCAGAGCTGCCCCAAGAGGAGGAAGCGAACAACTGGGGAAACGGGAAGCAGCGCGAGCGCTTCTCCGGCACGCGTAGGTCATCAGAAGCGCTCACCTTCCCCGAGATAACCTCACCCCACCCAGGAAAGGCTGGAGGAGAGCACAGGGCTCTTGGTCTTCTCCGCAGGGCTGTTATTTTGGGGAGATGAGGGCCTGTGCTTGGGCTGTGCTGCCCCAGCCTCGTCCCCCGAGACCCCCGCGAGCACAAGCGCGCGCTGACCTGTCTGCCTGCGCAGGAGATGGTTTCGTGTTCTGGCCCCTCTGTCGCTCTTGCTTGGGTGAAGAGGCTCTCCCAGCTGCCTTCCTGTCACGAGAGCCTGCCAGGAAAATAAAAAGTGAGATGTTCTCGTTTGTCACCGAGGTCGTTACCTGCCCACCGACCACGTGGCTGCTCCGTTATCTGCGGGCAGCTGATCCAGTTTGCGGGCACGAAGGCACCCGCGGTGGCTCCGCAGCAGGCAGCTAACGGTGCGTCAGCTCAACGAGCGCCGTGAGCACAGCTCGGCTGCTTCTGGAGCCGGCATCTCCCTGATTTTGTTCAGAAGAGGCTGAAGGGAGCTGCTGCATCGGACTGGTGGGCGGTGAGAAGGCAGCGGGGGTCCTGCTTGGGTTCCCAACCGCTGCTATCGCCGAGCACGGAGAGCAGCCACACCTGGGAGGCAGCCTGCGTGCCCCCGGGGCCGTCCTGAGCCCTGAGCACCAGCCAAGCTGCACGCCCTGCTAGCAGGACAGCAAATCCCGGGGCTGCTGATCTCACTTCCATCACCGCTCCGGAGAGCAAAGGTGCCCAACGACCCAGCGCTCCGCTCCTGCCACCACGAGACGGGCAGCGCTGCCCATCGGATCACAGCAAGGCTGGGAACAGGGAAGTGAGACTCAGCACCGAGAGCTCCGCTGCGATTCTTGAGCACACGCTGACGCCTCTGCTCAGTCCCAACTCCGTCGAGCGTACGCTCACCAACGTGAGGCGAGGCCGAACTGCTACCAGGGCTCGTGTCCCATTCGCCACCGTTTAGAAGTGTTTTATGGCGCAGAGACAACAAATCAAGTGTGTAATTACAGCTACATCTATGAGGTCAGCACGGTTTGCTGGATGGAGCCGTTCGTTTGTCTGCAGCCCAGCAGTCGTGAACTGGGTCCCAGTGAACTTCACCCTCAGCCAGCCCCGCTCCTCGGCAGCAGCTGAACGCGAGCAGGCTGCTAGCACTCAGTTTTTTCTGGCGAGCACCCAGAGTCAACAAGATACACCTCCAGCCGAGGCAACAGGGAAAACAACATCACGTGGCGATGCTGGCACGGGACGCCAAAAACAGAGGCACCTCTGGCCATCGGCTTCCTCTCCCCTTGTTTTCCAGCAGTGAGCAGAGGCTGGAGCATCACATTGAGGTCGCTCTCGGCGCAGCGTGCTTGGTTTGGTTTTCCAAGTGCTCATAACCGCTGCTGAGGACTCGGACGCAGGAGAACACTTGGAAAGCCTGCGTCTTTCTAATCACACAGGGCAGATCAGATTGTGTCACACGCAAGTGGGGAAATCGGCTCATTTTGCAGGCTGGGTGATCTAGCCAAGTACTGCACCCATCCCGGAGCCTTGGCAGCCCGTGCTCCCTTTCTGAGCGCCGCCAGCAGCCTTATCAGGAGCCTGAGATCCCGCTGCGATACCCGGAAACACGAGGAGAAGCCCCCGGGAATTCAACAGCCGCATCCAGTGCCACCAGAAGGCAACGGGTGGCCTTCCCGGGAAGGACGGACGCGTAGCCGAGGTGGAGGCGAGCACGCCGTGCCTTCAAAGCGAGGGCTCCTCTGTTATTTTGTGCAGTGGAGGTGCACAGACACGGCGGAGCCACGGCGCTGGCGAGGCGCACCACAAGACAGCTAGGCACAGCCAGGCTCGGCCTGCCCAGGGCTGACCTCACCTCGCTTACTTCACCGGCAGCCCGCAGCGTCTCGTCGCCACCACGCCGGCTGAGACGCCCGTGGATCCGGTGCCGATGGCTCGCTCCACGGCTCACCTCGCAGGTAACCCCTCCGGCAAGGGGACACCCGCAGCACGGACTTTTAGGGGACGTTCACCACCCGACCCGGGGCCAAAACCCTCCTCCGGCCGATGTCTCACCTCTGTCGGGTGACAGGTTGGCCCGTTTGGCTGCTGGAGAGGTCGGCCTGTCTTTGTCTGCCGGCTCGTATCTCTTCCTGCTTCCTTTGTCAGCTGCCTGCATGGAATTAAGCAGACAACGGAGCTGAGTAGCCATTTCCCTCCGGGGAGGGAAGCAAACAGATGATTTCCTGCCACGGGTGCCAGCGCTGCGCTGCCTCGCTGATGCAAACACATC
This sequence comes from Nettapus auritus, assembly GCA_011076525.1. NCBI lineage: Eukaryota > Metazoa > Chordata > Aves > Anseriformes > Anatidae > Nettapus > Nettapus auritus. Next base: position 1,644,081 of record CM021775.1, read on the forward strand.
TCCTGGAGCATTCCAGTCCCCACCACCCCTGGCACCGTGAGATTCCCCTGCCACCACACAACTCCCCTGCCACTGAGAGCAGCAACAGCCCCTGTGCCGGGTGTCGTGGCTGTTTTTGTTACTGCCAGAAACGGGAGAAGAGCAGCGCTCCGGGGGGTCTTGTTGAGCAGCACCAAGGATGGCAAATGTCAACGAGGCTTGGGGAGCTGCGCCTTGGTCCAGCACCGACTGTGCCAGCCCGCGGTTAGGTGGAATCGCACGCTCCGCAGAGCCGATAAAGGCGCCTCACGTCACAGCACAGGGAAGTAGGGAAAACTGCGGCCTCGGGAAATTCAGACCGTCAGAAAAAACAAAACAAAACAAAACATTAATGCTTTAAAAGCAGGAACCCGGCCACGTGACGGGAGCCAACACCCTGCTCCGGCACAAAGCCCCACGAGGTCAAACTCTCGCCGGATCTGGATCGAGTCTGTGCTGAAGCGGGGCATCGGGCTCCGTTGTAAGTGCTGGGGAGAGCACCAGGCTCGTGGGTGGCAGGCTTTTTTACACCACTTTTACCCCCTGCCTTAGTTAGAGACCTGTCAGCAGCTGGCTCTGGAGGTGCCAGGGAGGACAGCTCACTCGGAAGCGTGCGGGGAGCATGGCTCTCAGCAGGCAAGGCCCCGCTGTGCCTTCGTCTGGCTGCCTGGGATGCAGCCTTCGAGAAAGCCGGGAACAGCCCTTGAAGCTGCAGCAGGAATGTGCCCCAGGGGAGCCGCCAACACAGTCCCGAGCTGAAGCCACCGCAGGGTGTGTGCTGCCAGACAGGTTCTGTGCGCCGCCTCTCCAGCCCCAGCTGCAGCCACCCGCCCGAGCTCATCCCAGCCTGCAGCTCCCCTTCTGCCAGAGCCTGCAGCCCCAGCGCGGCCCCGTCCGCTCCTCGGACCCCCAAGCAGAGGGAACGGCACCCATCCCTCCTCTCACCTTATTCAAGAGCGTCAGTTTGATCTCCTTGTGAGCGAAGCCCCCCTGCTGAGCCTGGGGGGCTGCGGGCTGCTGGGGCTGCACGAGCTGCTGGGATTTGCTCCCCGGCGCGGGCTTGGCCGATTTGAGGAGCTGAGCAGACGCGTCCCGTTTCCTCTTCTCCTCTTTAGCGCTGTCTTCTTTTTTTGACTTTCCTGTTGGAAGCAGAGTGCAGATATATGGCTTGCGACCAATTCCTTTCACCTGCCTGCAGGGCGAGCGGGTGCTGCTCCGAGCCCTGGAAAAGCCCACAGCAGCTGGCGTGGCGTGTGGCCCCAAGGTCAGAAGATCCAGGAAACCATAATTTCCGCAAAGAACACTTAACATAAGAGACAAAGAACAAAAGGCTCTTGCCGCCACCTCTGCTACAGTCTAAAAGGGACAGAGGAATTGCAATCTGATACTGGAGTCATCCAGTTTTTCTATATATAAATTCACATCTATCACCATAGCACCGTCACCTTGCAGTGGTGAAAGAGAACAAAACTGAGGGAGCACCAGGCAGAACCGGGCGGGAAAAGGCATCGTCACATCCACATGGACAAAGGGATGTGAACGTGTGTTTGCTCCACAGCCTCCCTTCGCCATGGTCTCACCTGACTCTGCCAGAGGCTTGCGCCCTGCTGACTGATTTTCCTGGTGCCTATGGCATCATCAAGCAAGCTGCATGCAGATCTCTGCTCCCTGCTTTCCCCAGTACCCCTTAGAGATGAAAATGCCAAACCAGGTACCTCTACCTTTCTTCTGCTGCGCCGGGGTTGGGGATCGGGAGCTGGCTGAGGACACGGGGCTGGCCAGGTCCGCGTACATGTCTTCGGAGTCAGCGCTGCGCACGGAGCTGCTGCTGGAGGAGGCACTAGAGACAGAAGAAACGCTGCTCACGCTCAGGGACCTGGAAAGAGCCAACAACCTGTTACAGTCGCAAACGCAGCAAGAACCAGGCAGCGATGAGACAGACAGCTTTGTTTTAATTCCCCCCGTGTACCAAAAGAGAGCGGCTGCGATGACAGAAAGCTCCTAAGGCAGGCAACATCCAGGGAAAAGACAAAGGCTGCGGCTCCTGGGGCACAGATATGAAAATCCTGAATGAGTTAAAGCCTAGAAAGTGCTGTTTATTTATAAACAGGATTAAGGCAACACTGGGGCAGGTCGCTGTTCCCCCAGGTAAACAAAAAGTGAAAGCAGGGTGTGCGCTATCACGTACGTGTCAGCGTCACGGCTCAGGTCAAGGTTTCCTGGCAGTGCTGCTGCTGTACGAGTTTATTCACAGACCTCGAGTCCTACAGCCCCAGTCTCCTGCCCGGCTCCCCAGGGTACAGGAGAGCCCAGCTGCCTATCGGGAAGAGGCACACGCTGCCAGGAGAGGTAATGACAGGGAAGGAAGCCTCTGAGATGGCTATCTGCTAATGGATTCACAACATTAAAACTATCAGACAGTCGTATTCATCTAAGAAAGGCTTTCTGTTGAGACAAAAAAGCAGGGCCAGGCCAAAAACCGGTGGATTTCCCTTCGGGGCTCCGTCTCCCCCCTAGTCTTGCCCCAAATCCCAGCCAGCTGGGACCTGGCTTGCAGGGCTCCCAGCGCCGCGCAGGACCAGCCGTACCCTAACCGTGTGAATATTTACGCAGCCTCTCGAGCAGGTTCTGCAGGCCACACCGACTTCTGCACCCCAGCAGCTGCTGGCGAGATCCAGGCTGGCTCGGTGAAAGCCGGGCTGCGCACAGCTGCAGGGGCTGCCACGCAGACCTGGAGCGAGCTGCCGAGTTGCTACCCACGGGCATCCAAAACAGGGCTAAATTCTGGGAAAAAGACTCACTGAAGGCCACAGCGTGACTGGATGAGCCAGAAATTCCTCTGGGAAAGCTCCCGGCTACACAACTGTGACAGCAAACCTGGTTTGGGTACAGGCTAATTCCTAAATTCCCTCCTCGTCCACACGCCCAGCAGCCGGCACGGCCCGGTGCCACCCGAGCAACACCTGCAGCGAAGGTTTTCACATCCTCTCAAGCCCTCGCGCAGCTGAGCGCTCTCCGAACCTCTTGCATCACCTGCCTGATCTGATGAACGTGCCAAGCACGTGGTAAACAAGCTGGCATTTCTGTAAAATAATGCGGATATTGAACCTGGGAGTTTCACGGGGTTCACGCGTGTGAATTAACAATGGCCGGAGCTAAATCCTGTTTTATCCACCGGCTTTAAATGATAGGTCTGCTTCTAAATCCGTCCTTCCCCACTGCGAAGCTTTGCGTTTCAAGGCTGCCTGGGAAGTTTTGGGGATTCCGGCGTATGACCAGATGCAAAAAATCTGCAGGAAGGACTTGAAAGGGGTTTACTTCCCAACTCCTTACTGCAGGGAATTAGCCGTTTACAAATCTCACAGATTAACAGCCTTGTAACTACCCACTCGGGGCTAAATACAAAGGGAACTGGTCGTGCAACTTCACCAGCAAAGTAAAAATATCATTAGCTGGGCCTTGTAGGTCTCTTCTGACCTACCTCTCCTGGCAGGCCGAGCACCTTCCCCTAAGGACATTCAGTAACTGGAGGCAGCAGAGGCTTACAACAGCAAAACTCCCCAGCCCCAGACTGTTACTTGTAAATAAGCCAGTTTATGGGGTGTTGGTTCCCCCCTCAACAATATAAAATGTGTAACTAAGACCTGGCCATCAGGAGAAGGGGTTTGGCCATAATTCAGGTAAACGTGGACAGTTCAGCACCCAGGACCAATTATTTCCTTGGATAAGCCCCAAGGCCTCTATCAACACAGCAGTGCCGTGACTGGGGACGTGGGATTCATAACCCCACACGAAGGGACAATCCTGTTCCACGTCCCAGTCACCCACAGCCCCTGGTACTTGAAGCTGAGGGAGATTTCATTGCGAGAAACCAAACAATGACAATTCGTTATCAGCCCCTGCTGCTTCAGCAGAGGTGACGGAGGGGCAAGGCCGTACCTGGACTTCCTGGACCCAGACGCGGAGTGGGAGACTGAGGCAGACGACGATCTGGAATGAGATCTGGAGAGAGACCGAGACAAGGACCTAGATCGGGAACTGGAACCGCTGTAGCTGCTGGCGCTGCCGCTGATGCTGCCGCTGATAGTCCGCCTGCAACACAGCAAGGACATCCTCACCCCGCTGCGCTCGGCGGCCACACGGGGTTAGGAGGAACCCTTTAGGGACGGTTCTGCTGGTGTCCTGAACCATCTGAAAGAATGGTGCTCTTCAGATGTCGTTCTCAGCATTGTTTTCCCAATCTCTTTCCTGAACTGCAGATATTTTATGCACGACTGAATAATGCTCATCAGAGCCAGACAGAGAGGGAGCTGAAGGCTCCTTAGTCCCCCAGCGATGCCAGGAGCAAACGCTTCCTACAAAGAAAAACTGTTATTTTGGGACTACCTTGTATTTCAGGCTCTGTAAATAACCATACGTGGTTTTTGAGTAACACACCAGTACTAGCACAGACAGAGCTGTCTTCTCATTTGGGCAGCAAGGAGAGCACAGGGCAGTGGAGATGGAAATTTTATATTTTGGAAGATGGAGATGGAATTTTATATTTTACATGTAAAAATCAAACCAAGGCTGGGATAAAAATAAAAGGGAAAGTCACTTCAGGCATCCACCACAATTAACTAGTTAGTGAAACAAAGTAGAACTGAAGGTGTTTCTATGGAAAAGAAATTCTAACTGCTCAGCCCCAAGCCTTTTCTTTGGCTACTGGGAAGAAAAAGGAGAGGTAATCCCATGCAGAATTAAGAATCTACTCTGGATACTTCCAAAAACCTGAACAGAAAACGGATTTACAGCCACCTGCAAAATACACTGATAAAAAAGGCACCATCCAGTGGTCCACGAAAACCAACGTATGCCTTACTGCAGGCACACAACATCCTCAGACTCCTCACGTGCTCATAATAAGGACGTATGTATTAAATTTGGGCTGCGTTTTACTTCGTGTTCCCTGGACTGCTGCTTCCACTGACCAGGCAATCAGGCAGCACACCGCTATGTCAAATCTTGCGATGTAAGAAGGACACATGAAGAGTTTCAGCTGTGTTTAGCTGACTCAGAGTCCCTCCAAGAACAGGCATCGCTACCTGCATCTGCTCCAGAACGCTTCTAAATGCGGAACAATGGCTTAAGCCCAACGAACGCATTTACAGACAAGTGCTCCTTGTCTGCAAACTATCAGGAGACACTCTCATTTCAAATGCAAAGGAACCAGAAAGAGACAACGAAAACAATTAGAGGACAGACAGAACAAGTCTCTTGAAACGTTCAGACTAGTCGCACAGGATGAAGCCAGGAAGAGAAGCAGGGCAGGGGAGCCAGCAAGCTGCACGCCGGGCTCCGAGCACGTCGCGGAGCTGCACTGCTGGAGGCCGATGAGCCAGCTCCTGGACCACACGGAAGAAATAAATACCTCCTGCATACTAGCACGTGTAAACAGGGCCCAAATCCTGACCCTCCGATAGGTCCGATCTATTCTCCAGACCAAACACACCTCTGCCTCCTCGCTGCTCGGCCTCCACAAGCAGCTGCTCCAAAACGTGCCCTGTTTTTGCACTGCAGACACTGCCTTTTGGTAATTGTAATGAATTCCACCTACTCCATCACCCAGCCAGCCCTTTAGAGACAGGAGCCACTTGCTGTGGCAAGCCACTGTTGTTCACTCCCAAACCTCCCCCTCTCTTCCCACTTCCTTCCTGCCCCAGGAAAAAGAATTTAACATCAAGAGTCCTTGGAGCTGGTACTCTAGAGAGAAACCCGGGGCTTGCTCCATCTTCCAAACCTCACTCCACCCCACTGCTTTCTTACCTCCTGGGTGGAGTCCTCGTCTGACGTTCCTTCCTTCTTGCCTCTCTATTATCCCCTGGTTTGGCTGGCTCTGGTGCAGCTGTTGTAATTTTAGCGAGCGGCTGAGGGACTGGAAGGGCAGCTAGTTTCTTCACAGACTTTTCACTACAAAAAATCAAAAATTTTCACGGACACAACTTCAGCATAAAACAGGCATTTCCAAAAGTGATAAAAACACACTCGTACTTGGCGCTGAGCAAACAGATACAATTATTGTAGCTACAGACACTCGGAAAAGTAAGCTTATTTCACAAACCACTCTCAATACAGGCTCACCGAAAGGGATTTGTTTCCACTATTCTAAACCGAGTCACCTTTCCAGAAACAAGTTCCCACAAAACAGCCAGTTTTGGGTATGTTTCCTACTTGCAAATCAGCTCACGAAGCAGACTGTGCAGAATCACGGTTGTTTCTCAGCCATTTGAGTCCATACTTCGTTATCCAAACCACATAATACCTACCTAAAATCTGCCAACCAAGCCTCAAAACCAAACTGCAGGCAGTTTATGCAAAAAAATGACCTCTCTCCTCACTCAGATTTGCAAGGTGCAAAGGAGTACACGTGTACACACGTCCCTTTGACCTGTCCCTTGCTCGCCTTACCCTGCAGAACACCGGACGGGTGACCGCTACGCAATGTTCTTGTGACTTTATACGGCACCCAGCACGTGAGACGGGAATTACTGTGGAGCTGCTCATTTCTGGGCTCGGAGCACTCCAAGCTCTGGTCTCCTGGCCGGTTACTGCTCAGCATTCCCTGCCGTGATGTCACGCCTGCTATTAACCGGGGAGGAGGCGGCTGTCTGCATACTAAAATAGAGACTGTTAATTCCGCCTCTCGTGTTTAAGAATATCTGGATCCATCCCCTGCAGAGCCTGCGATTAAGTACACGCGATGTTACGTGGCTGAACCAATCCCCGTGCTGGTGCAGGCTGCCGGCTGGAGCCGTGTGTTACCAAACCAGCACCGCAATGCACGCTGCAAGGGTGTAAAAACATTGCTGCAGGCAGGGAGCGTGTCCTTAAAGGGCTGACCCCTGAGTTAAGAGGAAAAAAAAGAAAAAAAAGCAGGTCAAAAAGGTCCAAGAAGCCCGGCAAGGGCAATTGTCCCATATTCTGGAGAATTCAGGGGGATTCCCATGCTGTAATTCATTTGCAGGTCACCTTAAAAACGGTGACATCACTACGGTGTTGTGACACCCTCCAACGGATCCATAACTTGCTGCGCATTACAAGGTTTGTGAAACAGCAGCTTCAAGTATTTAAAAGAGCAGAGGCATAATCTGCTGAACAAACAGTCTCACAGCTACAACGCTGTTTTGATTTGTATCCAACATTAAGAGTAGCTGAGTCTGACCCACTTGGCTATTCTAAGGCTGTGTATTAACTAAAGCCACGGCAGGTGAATGAATTAAACTTTCGCATAGCTCCTTCGTAAGCGTATCTGCACACACAATGTTCAAATAGCAAACTGTGCATGCATTTAAACACACGTCTACATACAATTCTGAAGGATACTTGTAGAGTTTAACTTGGTTTTAATAAGTGAGTGCCATCGTTTCATCGGCTATGCAAAGCTAAACACCGTTCCACGGAGGTCACGTTTTGCATCTTCCATTTCTTAAAGTGTCCAGCAGGTCAGAAGGGTCTGACTGGGGTCAGGAATCAGGCTGCCGTTTGGAGGCTTTTCTGGGCTGTGTTATCAAAACAGACACAAAGCCTTACCCTTTACCAGCAGGTGGTAACAGCTCCCCTTTAGCCTTCAGAAGCGGCTTGTGTGGAGATGGTGTTGGGGAAGGAGATGGTGAAGATGAGAAGGATCGTGATCTGGAAAGGAACGAGAGATCATTCAGCTCAGTCTTTGGGACTGCGGAAGGCTTTCGGTCTCCTTAGCAGTGCGTTAAGCCCACAACTCCCTCCTTCGGCTGGTGACTGCATTTGAGGAACCAGTCCCGGTGAGCCTGAGCTTATCCTGGTTTCATATCTGGACTCTGCTCAGAACAACAAGTTGTGTCACCGGAGCGGTGGTAGAAGCAGAAAACAAAAGGAAGAAAAGACATCTGGCTGCAAGGAAGAGCCACCCTCAGATATTCCACACCAATACCTGGAGACTTTCTCCATATTCTTTCCTTGGGGGAAATACGTCTAAAGAATAGTCGGTAGGATTTTGACTTGCAAGTTCGGCATGATTTGTTTCAACTGAGGCTGGAATGGGGTGGTTGGGGAACGTCAGCCTGCTCCGCTAGAAAAGCTCAGGTGCTTGTGTCTAGAACAATCCCCACCTGAGTCTTTCCTAGAGAAAATAACGCTCCAAGTGCAGCCACGCACTCTCATCAGCTGTGTGATCACTTCTTAAGGGCTGAAATGCACAGAGGCACAAAGTGTCTCCTATCTAGGGAGCCAGTTTTCCTACTATGCATATTCCAGACTTGGGAAACTGTCTGCAGGGGCAAGGAAGTGGCAGAGTTAGAAACACGCCTGCGTTTGATCAGCATGGGACACAGCATTGTTACTTTGAAGTGTCAAGACTATCACAAGACAAAACTGCATGGACTGCTTTATTAAAGAAATGTGATTTGCCTCTTTAAACAGAAATCCCAGCGCGATAGAAAAGAGATGCCAACAGCTTCTTCCAATCATAAAATGCAAACGATGGCAACGTTGATCTCAGCCAGGCTCCGACAACTGCTCGTTTACCGCAAGTGTGGGAAACAGCCCAGCCACAGCAGCAGGGTACACGTGGGGGAGAGCAGCGGGTGGCTGACAGCTACTTCATTCAGCGACTGAAACAACACGCTGCCTTGCAGTCTATCCTATTTGGCTCCCACAGGAAAGTATTTCGAATATTCTCTCTCAAGAGCTGGTTATTTGCTTTTAAGTAGCACCAGAAGTAGCTGCTAGCGAGCGTTCGGGACGTAGCATACCGTTACCTGCAAATGCAAAGAGCCTTACCTGGACCTGCTGCCTGAGAAAGAGCTGTGTCGAGAAGAGCGGCTAGAGTAAGAGCTGTACGACGACGATCTGGAACGAGATCGGGAGGAACCTGACCCAGAATAGGTGGACGACCGAGAAGAGGACCTGCAAGAAAAGGATTCAAATTCAGTGCCTCTTAAAAAGTCCTGGGAGACCAAGGTACACTCTTCCCACGTTCTCAAATACTGCTCCAAAAATTGCCTACCCTCTCCCCAGGGGCCTGCCAGGACCGCAGTCTTCCCTCAGTCCCCATCCCACCTTTTCTTTTAGACACGATTCTGTTGCTGCTAGAGCCCCGTGTGTCCACGAACAGGCTTCCTCCCCTTTAGCTAATGACTTTCCATCCCTTTCTGAGAGCTCCTTCCACACAATTTTACGTCTTTTCACTAGGCAATCCTCCTGCCAGGCTGGGTCACACGTGTAGGAGAGAACAGGAAAATGAAAGGTGCAGCATTGCCGGTGAGAAAAGCTATCTGCTTCAGAGGGCTTTGCTTTATAAGATCCATATCTTCAATTCGTTGTGTGCCTCATTCCTCTCTGATACATTTTTTCCTCTTCGCAGGAGCTTCAGGTTCAAATGTTTAAAGGAAATGGATCGAGCTTATCACAGAATCATAGAAAGATCTGGGTTGAAGGGACCTTAAAGATCCAGCCCTTGTGAAGGACAGGAAAAACCTTCCACTAGACGAGGCTGCAGCCCAATTCTCCTAGATTTGTGGCACTTCCTTCTGAAGTGGATTTTATGTCCCATGCTCTGATTTCTGAGCCCCCCTGCAGCACTCCAGGGCTCCTGCCAAGCCTCCTTGACCCCGATTCTCCCCCAGCAGCAGCATGCTCTTCCTGGAACAGGCTCGCCTCCTCTCCCTAGCACTCCTGGAATGAAGATGCTCCAATTCCTACAGCGTCCAGCTCCTTCTGCTCCTATAAAGGTCAGTTCTCCAGACGAGCTATGCGGACCTACATCTGGTGCGCTAAAATGCTTGGACGTGACGTGCTCTTTGCCGTCGCTTACCTTGAAGAGCCAGAAGCAGACGCCGACGAAGCGGAGGTTTTTCGGCGCCTGCGCGCGCGGCTGGGCGAGACGGAGAGGCCGAGCTTCTTTTTGGGGGACTTGGATCGGCGCCACGGGTCCTTCCACTCATCCGCCCTCTTCGACTGAGCGGCGGTAATCGTGGTCGCCTCCTTCTCCTTCTTTGGTGGCTCAGGCTGGCGGCTGGAAAACAAAAGAGGAGTTGAGATGCTGGGGTTGTTTTTCTGCCGTAAGGCCAACAGAAACGCAGGGCCAGGAAAAGACGGCAGGAATCTGTCCTGCCTACTCGTCCCAGCTCTTAAGCTCCACCGCAGGATATACGGCATCGTTTTGTGGCAGAGAAGTGCTAGAACAGTTATTGTTTTGTAAATCAGGGACTGAAAGCCCTTTGAAAAGCAGCACCTGCAGTTTTGTGAGCCACTTTGCCAGGCTGACCTGGGACCTGCCAGCTGGTTTCAGCTTTGGCTCTTTGCCTCCAAGGAGCAGAGCACAGACAAGAGGGCAGGGAACCCAAAACCTGCTCCTTCCTTTACCTACGCCAGGCGGTTAGAAATTTAGAAATGGAGCACCCCAAACCTGGTGGGCAGCCCCAGCGCACCAAAAATCCCGGACACAGGCTGAGGACAGCCTTGGGGCGTGCATCTGCAGCTCCATCTCAACGGAGCAAGGAGCCGGAAAGCAGCAGCAGGCCCCAGGAGAAGAGCTTCAGCCTGAATCACTTTCCTACAGCTCCCTTATCAGAGCACCACGTGGGGCTGTGTCACGAGCCTCACCCCGGCCAAGGCACCTGATCCATTTTTACCCGTACCAAGGGGACGTTTACCTCACGGTGGCTGTTTTATCGCCGCGTTATTCTCTCGGTGCTTACAAACACGGCTGAGCACGTGCTCTCAATGCTCTCGACAACCACGCAGGTCTGACAGGGCAGCCCGGACACCCAGACATTTCTTCCCTCCCCTTCTCAGGGCTCGGGCTGTGTTTAACCTGTTTATTTCATCCATTTTTTAACCCGTTTCTTTCATTCTCTGGGCTTCGGGATAGTTCCCTTAATGAGTTTCTTCAGCCCGGGCTTTATTGCATCTCTTATCTATGGATGATTTAACGTGGGTTTTTTCCTCACCCTGACTCTCACCTGCATATGACTGGCCAATTACCCGCTCATAACCTTCTTCGTCAGGTTTTAGGCAAACTTTATGCTTGCTTAAAGGTTTATGAAGTCTATTGCGCTCATCAAATTACCCGTATAATTATGCCTTTATTCCTTTTCTCCAGCTAATGAACCCTCTCGCTCTGAGGGTTTGGGGGAGGGACAGCACCTCGCAGCCCTAGGTTCAGCCCGTACCGCCCTATTACTCACAGCACCGTGAAGCAACCACTCCCCACGCGACTTCCTCTACCTTTCGAGATAAAAAAAGCAACCTCCCAAGTTTTCTAATAATGCCACGGATTACATTTCTTGCCGCAGCTCTTTTTCAGCGGACAATGGGGTAATTAAGGCCCTTCGTTAGCAGCCTCTTCTTCCCTGTGAAGGCTTCACCGGTCCCTAGGGAGCCTCATCGCCTCGTGGTTTGGCGGTACCAAAAACCGCCTCAATTCAGTTAAACTCCTACCACCTCTCACCTCGCATGGTGTCCTACTCTTTCCCTAGCTGTCCCGATACAACTCCATCAATTTCACAATTTTCCCACATCTATCTCTCCACGTACAGAACGCTGGAGGGGTGAAGCTCTTCCTTCACGTTCACCAGCCCCACAAATCTCGCTCCAGCCCCAGAGGATGCTTCAGAGGGTGACGTAGCAGCAGGCGGAATTGCTGACTGCCTGCTAAGAGCGCTCCGAGCAGGCTCATGGCTCAGCATTATTCACCAGAATCTGCCTTTAGCATCATCACCCTTTCCAGAGCTGCTCCAACACACGCTGCGTAACACGTCGCCGGCGGTGGGCTGGTCTCGTTTGCCGTATTCCATCTGCAATGACATCTGGATATCTAATCACAGAGGGAGACCGTGATTCCAAACACGGGGCTGAGATAGACCTGACCTGCTAATTATACTCTGATAAGGCTCAATAGCCCTCGCCAGGACTGAGAGATGAAGGTACGGCCCAGGCACCTGGTGCCAAGCGGCAGCAAGGAGGAGGAGAGCACCGTGTGAGGATCATTAGGCTGGGTCCCTCTCCGGTGTCCTCTCCTTGGGGAGTCCAAAGTTTTTGGACTCGAGACGTGGCTAAGGATCCCACAGTTCTCAGAAGGAGAAGTCTCCTACAGAACGACTCTCTCAAAAGGAGCACAAACCTGCCCACGTTCACAGCCCGGGTGCTGAGGCTCTGCTCAGACCCCGCGTGGGAACAGCTCGCGCTTAACTCTAAGGCTTGGAGCGAAGGCGACTGCGAGAGCAAAGCTCATTACTCGCACCCATTACCTGGTTTGATGCAATTCTCTCCCGGTGAAGTCACTTTCTGGAGGAGAGCTTTTTTTTTTTTCCCCCAGGAAAACCACAACAGAAAGGCTCGTTTCTGGATACGCTTTGCCTTTTGACTCAGCAGCGGCCACGTCACCTTACTACAGCCCAGAAAGAAAGGCGATGCGCGTGTCAGGACATTTTCAAAGTCTTTCCCCAAGAGCTACCTGCGTGCCCGGCACGCAGCATCACCACTAAACTCGCTCAGCTTAACACCAGGGGCCGGTATCTGATGCCATTTGGCTCGCCTCCTCCGGTGGAATTCGGGAGGCAGAATTGAAAGTGAACCTGAGCAGCTGCCAAGCTCCTCGCCATCTGCCTTGGAGTAATGTCCCGGCGCCAGCCTGCACGGGTGTCTCTGAGGAGGCTGTGGCAGGCTAGCAGCCCAAACAGCCGGCGTTTCGATCACGTTCACTGCTGCAGACCGACGGGATGAAAGCAGAGGCTGGCAGCAGGGCTCACCGAGGAGAGGAGGCAGGGAGCTGGCTCGAGCCCAAGGGGCTGCCCAGCGTCACAGCGAGCAGGATTGCTGCTCCCGGTGCTGTGCTGCTGGGGGGCTTTGTGCACGCTTTGATGCCAGGGTAGGCTTCCTCCTCCTCCTCGCTTTCACTCTTGTGCCCGGGTCGTTTCCACTTCCCGTCCTGTGCTGGATGTGGTCAGAGCTCTCCGAGAGCCAATTCACCTCCTTGCTTGAAGAGGGAGGAAAAAAAATCAAGAGGCAGTTTCTTGCCGGGTCAGCGAGTCCAAGTGGCCCATGGTGGGGACCGAACAGCGGCTGGAGCTGGCACAAGGCTAACATAAGGGGGAAGGAGAGAAACCTTTACTGTTTTGGGGTGCTGAGCCACGAGGCCAGGTCCTGTGCTTTACGAGCTCAGCCACCGAGCCGCAGCAAGCCTGCCAGCAAAGGACTCACATGAACCCAAGGCACGCGTGGGAACCCAGGTCTCCTTTTTCACCAAATTCCAGCTTTCAGGACACGTAGGAAAATCTTTGAGAATGAACACCCTAATTAGTAGGATGACAACAGATGAAAGCAGAAGGAGTAAAAGGGGCTGACGAATACCGAGCGAAAGCAGCTCCGTTTCCTCGCAGCGCCCGGAGCAGCAGCACCGTGCGTCAGCGGGGCGCGAGCACGGCTATTTCCGAAGCCCATTTTGACCTTAAAAGAGCTGAAAGCTTGATTTCCCAGAACGAAGACGTTAACGCGGAGCTGGCTGGCGCTCAATTACGGCAATCGAGCGGGGCGCTGGAGCCGAACGCCGCTTTGGCAGCGAGGAGGAGCGGCTCCCGCCGGCACCCAGGAGCCCGCCAGCAATTCGGAGGGGGAAGTCGAGCCGCGTGGCCGAGTCTTCCTCCTCCCGCGTTATGCAAACGACGCCGAAGCCGTTTCTAATCTCAGACGGAAAATTGGCTTCCCAGGGAAAAGCGCTTCCTTCCTTCCCACCTCCCGGGGTGACGCCGCCACCCCGGGTAACGCAAACCTTATCGCTGACGTCGGCCTGGCTCCGGGGCTGCCGTTTTGGCCGGCAGCTCCGGCTCCGTTTGCTCAGAGAGGAAAGTCCGGCCGTGCTCCCAAGCCGTTTCATCTCTCACAGGGAAGCGAGGGTTGTGTCACCGGCACAAGCCTTCCTTCGGTCCCGGTGGAATTTTCCAGAGGAAGCGAACTCGAGGAACGGTTGGAGGCACGCGCCGAGGCGGTCGGTGAAGGCTCTGTGATTGCTGCAGAACAAGCTCCGGCAGAGCACGTGCACACGGGCAGATTTTATGTCTCGGCACTATAAAGTCACTCATCCCCAGTGCCGTGTGTCTGGAAAAATACAACAGCCCCCAAAGCCGCCTACAGCAGGAAATCCCGACCCCTGAATCCGGTGTTAATGCTTACAACGTGGCCACCTGGGGAGGTGTTAGCAAGGGTTTTGCTTCTCTCCAGATGTTTCCATCTCAAGCTGAGTTATCAGTTGCTTTAAAAAAAAAAAAAGAAAAAAAAAAAAGATTTCTTCAAAGCCTGATGGGGAGAGGCTTTGAAATTAAATAGGGGAGATACAATCTGGAGTATGAAATCATCACAGCGGGCAGATAAACCTCTGCGAGATGCGATCTGCCCCGAGGGCTGAGCATTTGACGCCTCGAGAGCCTTCTCCCAGCGGAGGTGCCCGCGTGCAGCGATTCTCCCGGCTGCTTTAATAAAAGCCAGCGTGTGGGATCTTCTCCAGCAGCTCCAAGCCCGAAATGCCAACGAAAAACACATTCCTTGAGATCCACATCTGAGTCACTCGATGCCCTTCTTCATCTTGATCTCGGGTTACGAAACCTTTCTCCTTCCACCGTGGCACAGCCCCAAGAAGCGTGAAGACGAACGAAAACCCCAGGCGACAGCAACGCTCCACGGAGAACTTCGACGAGCTTTGCCGCTTTGGTTTGCGGAGCCATTTTATTATCGCCAGCTTCCCAAAGGAGCCGGGAGAACAAATAAAAGCCGAGCTGTCTAACCGGGCCTCCATCGCTCGGGCCGGAGGCTGCGCCGCGGAAAAGGGGGATGTAAACAAGGTCCTGCAATCCCTACCTTCGCAGCTTTACCTCGCAGGGGCTGCAGATCCCAAGGAGCACACGCAGCAGCACGGACACGTCCTGTAAGCGAGGAGGAGGAGGAGGGAAGCCCTTCCGAGGAAGGCAGCGCAGGGCTGCGGCGTGCGGAGCAGGAGGAGCCCAGGTCCCGCTGGAGAGGACAAAGCTCCCTCCAGCCTGGGAAACCCAACGGCCTGGGGCCGCTCGCTTCATTCTCTTACTTTGCTGCATCCCAGGAAGGCGCCCGGAGGCCTGGACAGCGCATCCGTGCCTGCTGACAAACGGCACCTTTTCCCTTTGGTAGCTTCTCGGGGATTTTAGGGCTTATTCGGAGAGTTCCTGGGATGCAGTGAGAGGATGCCCGACCCGAAACCGGGCAGAGCACACCTCTGCACTCCTCCTCCCGTGGCAGGACAACAGCCACGAGCAAATGAAGGAGTTAATAAGAAAGAAGCCAACATTTCTACTGGAAAAAACTAAGGACCAAATCCAGCAGCCGACCCACGCCATCCTTAAACAATGAGGAGATGCTGCGATTAAGCCCTCTGGAGACCTGCAGCGACGTGAACAGCAGCAGATTTGTCCCAAGTCTCTGCCAACAGAGCCCAAAGAGCAGATCCAGGGGTTCAGGTGGGGAGGGGAGACCACCAGAAGCTACCGGGATGGATGATAACGACCCCGGAACAGCCAGAACTCCAAATTCATCCCTAAAACAAGTTCAGTCGGTTCGTATCTCCCTCTCTCGCACTCGCTCATGAATCACTCCATTTGCATTCCCTTCTTTTTGCCACTCCTTTATCTCATCAGCCTCATTCTAACACTTTCTAACTTGCAAGCCCTGGGTAACCTGCACTCATTGATTTTAGATTCCAGGTGATCCTGTTCATTCCCGTGCTCACCCCGGGGACTACTAACGGCCTATTAAAAGGCAACGTGAACGAGCTCGAACAAGAAACCCAAGAGAAAAGGGACCGCAGCCCTTTTGTCCCAGGGGCTGCAGCATTTTAGGGCATCTCCGGGGCCACTTCCACCTCGGGAGAAGCCGGGAGGAAGCACAACGCTCCTCGCTGGAAGGGTTTTCTGAAGGACTCGGGATCTGCTAAGTAAGAGCCGCCCTTTCTGACATTGCTTTTAATTCAAGCGTCCCTGCTTGCAAGCGTTATTTTTATTTTTTAATAGCTGCCTAAAGCGCACTCCATCGACAGCCTCGAACCCAGCTGAGGATGATTTCCTCCCGAAGGACTCCCGGAGGGCTCAGCAGGACGTGCTCCTGCCCGGCAGCTTCGCAGCTCCCCTCGCCTGCAGCACCCCGGGATGCCTCTGAGCACAACGGCCTCCTCCTCCTCCCCCTACCTGGAACTGGCACACGGCAAATTTCGGACCCCATATCAGGCGTCCAGCCCAAGCTAGCCCACCTGGAGATGACGGCTTTCAGGTCAGGCTGTGGGACAAACCTCAAGAGCTGGACATCGCCAAGTTCTCACCTTAACTTGGGTGAAGACGCACTTTGCCAGGCTGCTTTTAAGCCCGGATCGCAGCACCCCGAGCACAGAAAACCCAGTTCTGAGAGGGGAGGAAGAAATCGAGGTCTGTCTCACCGCCCCAGAGCACCGGCTGGTTTCCTCTCCCTTTGCTTGGCTGACAACGACCTCGTGCTCCCCACAGCAGGGCACGATCCTGCTGCCCCGGCCGGTGGCTCTGAATCCTCGGTGCCCCTCGGTGCTTTGCCAACAAACCCAAGTGGCACAACGCCGGCCGCGTTGCTTCACGCCCCGCTGAATTGCTCACATTCACTTGGGATAAAGACCCGTGCAGCAACACGAGGATTAAAGCAAGCTGCTGTTCCTACGGGCAGGGTCACAGCCCCGAGCCCCCTCCAACAACGAGTTCTGTGCCGGCTTTCTCCCCCCCGAAACGCTTTGCACAACAGCGGCGAGATAAAGATGCCGAGCAGAAGTTTGGCGCTCAGCAAAAATCGGTCCCAGCCCGGGGCATCAGAACTCGTTCTGGGGACGGGGAGCGCGGGGCCAGACAGCCGCCTTATCCCCCGCGCCGATCACAAGGTGTCCCGGCTTGTCTAAGCGCTCGATGCCTCGGGAGGGAGGAGGAGGAGGAGGAGGAGGAACGATTTTACTAGCGCTGCAATCTCAGGTTGTAAACTTCTTGGAGCGCTCGTCTCAAGCTTGGGAAAAAAAAAACAACAACACGCAAACAACAAAGCGTAAAGCGGCAACCGCGTGCTCCTTTCAGCAAGGCCTGATCCTTGAGGGACGATCCCACACATCTGCAGCCTCTTCGAAAGGACTGAATGAAAAATATTTGCCGTTCGCTGGGGTTTATGGCGTGTGTGTTCAATTCCAATCCTCCCCACCTGAAGCAAAGGGCCACGCGAGAAGTCCTGTTCTCTGCCGTTCTCTGCCTTAACTCCGCTGTTGTTTGGACACCAGATGAAAGTTTCCTGCCCCCGATGCAGCCGAAAGGGAATTTCCTTTCGCATCCACAGCTATTTACTCCTTGAGTTTTCTTTCATCCCCTTGACTCCACGCTGTGCGTGTCGCTGTTTGCTCCTTCCTGCGGCCTCTACGAGGGCGAGCTCCTGCGCGGACAGACCGCTGATTAGGGCCACGATTAGGGCCTTAATTAGGGCCGTGCTCAGCCTGGCATCGCTCCGTGATGCCTCCCGGTTGCACAACCCTGTGGGGCAGTGCTCCAGCCTCCCCAGCAGGACAGGGAGCAGTCGGAGGAACGCGAAGGGCGCTGGTGTGTGCCAGCCCCTGGCACCGTGACGAGGGCACCTCGGGGGCTGAACCTGCCAAAAATCAGGACGGGGAAAGCACGGAGGCGATAAATAAAGCCGCAGGTGAGTGTTGTGCCACCGTGGTGCATCCTGCTACCTGGGAAACATGAAAACAATCGCAAATGTTTTACGCATTAAGCGAACTCGGGAGCTGCTGGATGCCCGGGTGCCAGAAGCGAAGCTCCGCAGCCGGCCCGGCAGGAAGGTGGCGGAGGAAAGGTGAGGGTGCTCCAGCACCCTGAGCACGGGGAGGTCTGCAGCCCGTCTGAAAGGGCGTGTGGGACAAAACCAAGCTGCCCAGGGAGCACTTACCCTGTAACTGTGATAAAGGATTTGGGGGAATAGGGCAACACGAAGCGCGGGATGAGGGGATTTGTTCGCCAAGGGAACTATCAGCTGAATTATCAGCTCCCTGTTCAGCACCCAGAAATGCGAATGCTTCTCGCTGCCAGCTTCTTCAGTGGCACAAAGGAAGCCGAAAGAAGAGTCCTGCGTGCTCTGCCTCCCTCCTGGCTCTCCGCCTGGCCCTACGGGCACCTGCTCCAGCCTCACGGCACGGGGCCGAGGACGCTTCCAGCAGCAGGTTCTCGATGCTCCACTTCTGGGCAAACGATCAGAGTTAACGACTCTGGAAGCAAAGAGGCGTATCGAGGACTTGTTAATTTACCAGGACTCGTCTGAAGAAGGCTGTTCTGGAGAGACGAGAGGCACAAATTCTTCCCCACGGGCCTCCCCGTGAGCCAAGGGAAGGAGCAGCCCCAGCCTCGCTTGCAGCGATCCCGGGCACGGTGACTGCTGGTGACTAACGCCAGCCAGCTGACGTCGCTTTCCCCATCATCATCATCATCACGTGGTCCCGGGCAGCGAAATCTCTTCCATCACTGACCCGATGAGAGCATAAAGCCACAGTAAACGCGTAATTAAAGCGCACAAATTACGGCTGGAAGTGAAGATGGTGATTAAGTGTAGCTCCCCGTGTTACTGTAACCATTGGGCCACTGGTACTGCATCGAAGCGCTCACGAGACACAAAGCGTTCTCAAACTGTGACTTCCTCGTGGAAAAGAGGGGTCGCCATCAAACATTAGATTTCCCACGCAGGAATACAAACAAAAACCCTGTGTCAGATCCAAGACCAACCCATTTTCCCACCTGAAACCACCCAGATCCACGCGGCGTCTTGTTCCAGGCCTTCTGAGCCCTGCTCTGCGTTAAAGCAGCCTCTTCCTCACGCTCCTACTTCCCACTCTCCTCCAAGTCCCAGGAAGCAAAACCGCATCATCCAGAAGGAAAACCAAACATCACCCAGAAGGAAAAGCTCCAGAGTCCTGGGAAACACGCCTTCCCTACACCTCCTCACCCCAACACGCCATCGGAAGGCTCCGTCTGCCCCGGTTCCCAGGGCACCAACGCTGCTGGTCAGCTTCCTGAAGATGTTTTAGCTTTTCCCTGCTTCTGAATCAAAAGGTGCTGAACATTAGGACTTCCCATAAAACCAGTTCCACGTTCAGCCGTGGTATTTACACACTGCCTTACAAATACGCCTCACACACAGGACATGAAGTCAGTGTATTGAAGGAACTGACAAAATTGATTCATGTTTGAAATTTCTAGGCTTTTCTAGGTTCAATTTTCTCTTTCACACAGGCCAGAACAAGAATTTTCAGAAAAACTGAAGAAATTGAGGCAGTCAGAAGCAAGAAACCCAACTCCACACTCCAACTTCATCCCAACACCCAGCAGAAACTGGTTTCAAGACCAAATCCGTTTACCTCTTCTAGTCTCTTTTGGGAGTTTTACTCAATGAACTCCAGACACTTTTGTTATCCACAAACTCCCAACCCAGCCCTGATTCTTGTCAAAGGGCATTTGTCAAGGCTGCCAACAGTCACCACCATCTGCAGGACTCCCAGCGGGGCCTCGGCCAGCCTTCCACGATGTCCCAGCCTCGGGGGACCAGGGACACGCTGAACAGATCCGGGCCACGGGCCCGACACGGTCCTTTCAGTGCCAGGCTGCACTCCCTGCTTCTTCTCTGAGGTTTTAGCTCCACTTAGTGGCCAGCAAGGCTCACGTAAAGCATCACCTTGCTCTCCGAACTACAGCTTGACTGAAGAGCTGCAGGTAACTGGGGGCTTCCCCACGGACGTGCGTGAACCTGGGTCTGCAGCTCGATCAACGTCAACTAAAACAAAGTCAGAGCTCGAGCCAGCACTTACCTCGGTAGCAGCGGAGAGCGGGGCTTTGGTTTTTCTTTGTCCTTTTCACGGTCCCTGTCTCGGTCCCGGTCCCGGTCTCGGTCCCGGTCCCTGTGCTGCCTGTCTTTTTCATCTCTCTTCACTCGTTCCCTCTCGCGTTCCCACTCTTCTTTCCTCCGCTGGCGCTCCTTGTCGCGCTCCCGCTCCCGTTCCCGTTCCCTCTCCCTCTGGCGCCGCTCGCGCTCCCGTTCCCTCTCCCTTTCTCGTTCCCTCTCGCGTTGTCTGTTTTCTCTTTCCCTTTCCCGTTCTCGCTCTCGTTCCTTGAAAAAGAGAAAAGGAGAAATCATCGCGACGTTGTGGTAACATCTGAAAGCGCAAGGTTGCAAAGTCTCAGACTGCAAGCAATCCCATACGCCCTCCCGCTTTAGGGCAAAGAGATAAACCCAGCGTTTGTTCCACCGCTGCTTCCTGAGCGGAGGAACTGGGGAGGATCAAAGCACCACATCACGTTCACCACGGTTATAATTTTCAAAGGCAACAACGGTCGAAGACAAGTTTTGCTTATCATGCCCGTTAAAGGAACGTGTTGATGTTTACACGTATTTACTCAGTGTTCATCATGTTTATAACCAGCTAATTAACTTCACAAACAAGCACTGCGACAATAATTGATGTGCAGCAACGGTCAGGACAGGCTTCTGCAACCAGCCAAGCCTTACAGCCCAAGGAAAGCCACCTTTTTAGGGACGTGATGAGCGCTACCGAAAAGCTTGCCAACGAGCAGGATTTGTTCTGACGCCGCTCTCGAGGCACAACAGTTGGCACGAGGGCAGGAGGTGGAGGGAAAGGGTTCCAAGCCTTGTTTCCACGAAGCCCAGCGCCTTACAGCAGTGCCACGGCGACTGACTGCACCTGGGATGTCGGCAGGTGGCCGGGTGCTTTCCTCGTCTGACTCAAAGCAACTAACGAGCAACTCCGCGGGCAGACGTGCAGGAGCCTGTCCACGTCTAATCCTTTCCTAGGAACCAGCAAGCAAACCGTTCTCCGGTCAGCTCATCTCCTGGAGGCTCCCTCCTTCCCCAGAATTTCCAAGGAAGGCCGCAGCAGCCGGGGCAGGTGACGAGGCGCCTCCTCGGCGAGGAGAGCACAAAGAGCGCCGAGCAGCGGTGCCGGCGGGCTGCCCGCCCACGCACCCGGAGCGTGCTCTGCACGGCCATCCAGTAAGTCAAGGTTTAGCTACCTGCAGGATTTAGGGTCGTGAACGTACGAGCAAAATCCTAGCGAGCCGCTCTGGAAACGGGACGAGCACCGGGAGTACCTGGAAGAAAGTCGAAAGGGAAAGCGCGGAAGGGGTGTTATTACCTTACTTACTCTGTAGTTACGGTACGGGTCTGGGTCTGTGTACTGAACCCTGAAATTCTCATACTGCCCACCACGCCAGAACCGTTCTATGTCATAGTCATAATAGGGATCTGCATAGGGGTCAAGCCTACAAGGAAAAACAGGGAAGGTTAGAAAGGGAAATGTCGCCTCGGCAGCACACAAACGCTCCACGTTCCGGGTCGGGCCCCGGTCACTGCACTGACAGCAAAACCCTGCTCAGTGGAATAGGGCCCGACAAAACGGTGCGTTTCCTACACAGCCCAAACAGAAACGGTCTGTTTTAAACGGAACTTGTCAGAGAAAATCACAAAGCTTTCTTGATAAACACAAAAGGGAGGCCGCTAACCAAACCCAGCCTTCAAATCAATGTGGTAAAAACGCAGAGACGTCGATTGCTGTTTCGCAGCTGCTTCCAACGTAACGGAACGCGTTTTGCCCCATTGATTTCGAGCTGCATGTTGTGGCCCTGCACACAGAGCTACCTCAGGCCTCCTCACACGGGAACAGCAGGAGGAGAACGTTGTCTTCTCCTGCTCCCCTGCCACCAGAGGTGATGGGCACGTCCCAGCGCTGGCCGGAAAGGAGACGAGGTGCTGCTGAGCCTTCTGGTGCAAGAAGCTGAGCTCTGGGGGCAGGCTCGGCCCCAAACCCGAGGCTGCTCCACGCACTGAAGGTACCTGCAGCCGATCTCCTCCGGTGGAAAACAGCCTCCGGCCCCCAGCATGCACCCGAACCGGCAAGCACACGACAAAAACCCTAATTCCTTTTGGGGAGGAACAAGGTTTAAAACCCACCCCCCTAAACGCGCGACGTGGCCTCCGTTTAACCGCTTCCGTTAATATTTGAGGTTTTTAACGCCCGTACCCGACAACACGCAACCCCTGCCAGCCACCTGGAGTGAAAATATCAGATCCGCCGGGAAGACGGGGAGGTGGGTACGGGGACAAGAAACTTCCAGGGCCACAGAGGAGGCAGGGGCAGAACTGAGATTATAAAGCGAGGGCTACCAACTCGCCGATTGTCTGTAATGAGACTCGGACTTGTGAGCAAGGGGAACAAACGGCCCGCTTTTGCATCCTAAGTGCCAAATAGTCCTAACGAGGCTGAGCTGGGAGAGCTGCCCAGCAAGTCAAGTGGGTACCCATATTCCTTTCAACGCTTTTAATAGTTCTGCTTTTCTCTCTGAAGTGATGAGCCAAGGGGAAGCACGCCAGGAACTGCGAACGTGGATGCCTACATTCAGCAACGACCCCCTGATGCCAACCACGGAGCCGTATGGACTCAGCGACATCAGGTGTTCAAAAAAAGACAGAAAAAGCTACACCAAAAAGGAAGCTTTTGCTTTTCAACCCAGCCTCAAATCCAAATCGCCCTGCTCCCTTCCTCTGCCATTCGGGGACCTTTTGTTCATTTAAACAAACTTTTTTTGACAGTGACTGATAATTCAGTGCTGAAACCCTTGGGCGAATGATTGGTGTCACCCCAGAACCAAATAGATCCGTGCAGTCAATAAACTGATCCCCACACCTGACGGGGCAGCTGTCTGTGGCCTAGGAAGTTTTAAGAGGTGCAGCGGAGAAAGGAAAGGGAACACTTTCGTACGGTTGCAACAGTACCGGAATCAAAGACCTGCTTACCCATAGTTAATGTTTTCTTTGATGTCCACCTCCCTATAGTTTTTCAAAAAAGAAAAAGGGATTTATGAACTATTCAGACATCTGCACAGGTCACAAGACAGTCCTGAAAGCATTTAGTAACATTCCAGCTGAACCACCAGTGCTTAGTTTGCTGCAAGGTGCATGAGAAAAATCGCTACTTTCTACAGGATGCAGCAGTGACGGCTTCCCAGCTTTTGCCTCTACAATTAATATATTTTAACACCACAGCCTGCATAAAGATTCCTTCATTTTCAGAAATTCCAGTTCCACACTCCCTGAAGATGCTGGCTTCCATACACACTTATAAAACAGATAAAGCAGTTCATCCACAAGAGCACTGGTGATTATAATGCCCCCGGTGCAACTGGAAGCCTTCTCAGGGGAACAGGACACCAAGGCAGAGTGATTTCTACACGGGTAAAGAACATGAGTGTGGGGCAACTGCTTGGTTACAGCCTGCAGAAGCGAGGACATCGCTTCTTTTTTAAAACCGGGAGTGGAATTGCATTGAGAGCAAATCAAAGCCTGTTGAACAAAAGCTTAACCTGCTCTTTTGCAGTTTTTTTCCTCAATTCTTTCACTCAAAAAGAGGGAGCCAAGCCTTGCAGACGCTTTGCTGTGAGTGGAAATGTTGCCCAACTCTGTACGTAGAGGAAGAACGGGGGATGCGTGTGCAAGAGGGAAGTGTGCATTCACCTAAATTCCTGCTGAACACAAGCCTCTCTTTTCCATCCCACTTCTTGGCTTGAGAACTACCACGTCAATCTCCCAGAGCTGCCTGCTGCCTCCTCGCTCCCGTTTCAGGCTACCTGCCTGCTCTCAATCATGACGGGAGGGTGGCTGAGGTCTCCACCATTTTACGTTTTACCTCTTTTACCCTACAACTTCAGTTTAGGACGCTTGGTTTTGCCCAGGCGATGCCCTGGCAGCTCACAGCTTTGCTTTCTGACCGGCGTCTTACTGAACAGTTTATCTGGGACTGGTCGAGGTGTTTGTTAAGACCAATTGCTGGGCCAATACCCCTGCAAATAAACACTCAGCTAGCTGCAACAGCTCTGCCTGAAGCTCTTGGGCACTGAGCAACGTTGCAACCCCAACTCCAGCATTTAAAAACTCTCAGGGATTGGAATAAAAACACAAAGGGGGAAAAAATCTGGAGAACGTGCTGGTGTGAGGTAGGTGCTATACAAATAGCGTCCTCGAGGGACTACTATGCCAATGATTTAAAGGTAGAAAGGCGTAAAGGACTGCCACGCTGCACTGCACATCCCACCCGTTATCCCGTGTAGCAAGAACAGAACTGCCTCTTACGCTGGATCTCTGACATCTCTGGTGATGCGGTAATTCCAGTCACGGAAAAACTCGTTCTCTTTGTCAAATTCCCGCTCATCCTCTCCGATAGTCACAGTGAATCTCTTCTCCTCAAAGTCAGGCTCCTGTTCTTTCCTCATAGTTGCCTTTTTCAGTACCTGCCACAACGTAAAAATGAAAGCAGTGGTAAGAGGGAAGTTTTCTGAGGCACAGAAACGGACACATTGCAAACCCTTCACCTGGGAGAAGCCTGCTCCAACTTCTTCTGCCCAGGTCTTAGGAACGTGCACGGTAACAGAACGTTCTCGATGCACAAAGTGAAATTCACTCCGCCACCAGCTCAGAGCAGCAACAGACAGGCGCTGAGCTCCAAAGATGCAAACCTCACTTTGAAATGGTCAGACACACGGATCCTCTAGGTGCTGGAAAAACAGGCACCGAGGAAATTGGACCAGCCTAAGTGTTTTGCTTTGTGGAGGGCTCGACTTCAACATCCCTGAGCTACCCCGGGCCACGAGCTCTCCCTGGCTCACGCTAATATAAAATCCAAACCTGGGTGCCAGCTCTGTAACTGCTCCTTGCTGTTTATTACGGTTAATAAGTTAAAAGGCAAAAGGAAGGCTCCTGAAGAAGAGGAAGGCACCACATGCTCCAAAAGAGAGCTCCACTAGCAGTCTGCTCCCAGTGCAACAGGTCAGTGGATTTTGGAGCGAGTCAGCACACTCATAGAATATCCCGACTTGGAAGGGACCCATAAGGATCATCAAGTCCAGCTCGTAATGCTTGAGGGTGCCGTTTACCTCTTTAGCATGCCGGAGTCCTCTCTCCCAGGCACTTTCTGTTGGAGGATCCGGAGGGGGTGGAGGTAAGATTTCATCAACGACTGGCCCTCCCTGTTAGAAGAGGAAGAAAACAGACATTCAACATCAGTTCTAAGCAAGCCCACGCTTTTGTAAACATCCTGGAGTACCTCTAAATACTTTGGAGATGCATCAGCAGGACATAAACTAGGACCTGCTGGGAAAATTATTCCCCTCTACCAGGGACTTCAAGATTACCTTTTAAAAAATCACATACCCAACAGCTGTATTGAATTTTGCTCAAGTACCAGCCCAAATAAAGCCTTCACCTCCTCCTCAGGAGCCAAAAGCTTCGTGCAGAAAGGAATTCGTGCAGGAATTCACACGAGAGGGGTCCATACCCAAGGGTTGGCCGGCATCAGCGGGTGAGGGCCGATAGGCGGTGCGCCGTTAGGGGAGAAGGGCTCAGGCTTGGAGATCAGGGAGTAGTTTCCTTTGTCGTTCACCCCAGGGTGTATAAATCGACAGTTCATGCCCCACGTGCAATGACCTGTGGAAACAGACGGTTCTGTTAGATGCTTGAACACTACAGCACGAGTTTCTGCAGCCCCACAACCACTTAGAACCCAAGGAATTTCAGATCCCTGACCCCTCTTCTCTCCAAATTTGTTGAGTGTTATCCACTTGCATGTCCTTGCCCTCCCAACCCTCCCAGAGAGGACAAATTCAAGAGATCCAGTCGCAAATGGATGAGTGCAGCAGACCCTTATTACGGCAGGGAGCAGGGGTGATGGACGCACACGCACGCCGTTAAGCGAACGCAGCAACAAGCCCGTGAGCTCTTCAGGTCACGTTAAAGACAAACAATTCAAGTCAGAACTTCATCCTTTAGAGAAGACGACGACTCCAACCTGACAGCAAGGAGAACATCACAGCGTGTTCGAAGTGAACAGCTCTCTGGTGAGGCACAAAGCACATCAAAGATTTTCTCTCCAGCTGACTGCCAGCGGAGCGCAGGAAAGGAGACGCTGCTAAGGAGGGCAGCAGACAGAACCCGAAGCTGCTCTGCTCGTTAGCTTCAGTCTCCATCACGGTAACACTCGGGGGGCTCCGGCAGGACGCAAAGCTAACTCTTGATTTTAATTCAGCTTGTCTTAGAAACAAACCCCGTTTTTTCTTCCGGCAATTCACTCAGCGTCAAGCAAGAGGCGTTCTGCAGATGTCACAGCACACAACGGCATCACAAAGTCATCGCCAGCTCCGCTCTCTCGGGCGCTAACACATCGATTTCAGCAGGAACAGAGCAGTTAACGCTGCCACGGCCCAAGGAGGAGCCTCCCGGATCTCAGCTGGCAAGGCAGCGTGTCAGAAATTCACGCTGCACCTGGGTGAAGAGCCCTCAGTCCCTGGAAACGCTCCTCATCAGCCCCAGATCAACCACGAGCTGCTGCTCTCAATCAGAGGCGGAACACCGGATGCTTTTGTGCTGTCAAATATAACAAAGGCACAAATCCCTTCGCACGGGAGCTCAGCCAGTCTCTTCCCAGCCAGTTCCTCACGCCACGGGACAGATGCAGCCAGGCGAGGGCTCCTCAGACACGGCATCCGAGCTCCCCGGTGGCAACGAGGCCTTCAGGGTGCAAGCGAAAGCGAGCGTCAACGTTAGCTGAACCGACGCCAGCTCGATGAAAAGCCGGGGCAGGAGATTCCGCAGCCTGAACTTTGACTCAGGCGAATACCTCGGAGCAGTGCGTCACGCTGCGGATCGAGGAACAAACAGCTCTCCTCGCACAGGGACTTCCCTGTTCCATCATCGCGCCGGCGCGCTCGTGTCTCAGCACGGGCAGAAAATGCAGTGCCGGAAGACATCCAGGAAGCCAGGTGAGTGCTATCTGATGGTCACATCGCTGGAAACCCCCTGAGCAGTTCCCTACGTTGCACACGCTGCTGACGCGAGGAATGAAGGCTCCACCCTGCTCTCCACCCTTCTTTTAATTTCCGATTTCAATAAAATCGTTCGAGGATGATTGTAAATAAAACGAAGGAAATGAGTAAACATCCAGGGAGGCGAAGCTGAAGGAAGAAGTGAGCTATAACCAGCTCAAATAAAACAACTTTTATAAAACCTGCTGTCTATGCTAGGGAATCGCAAGGCATCTGTCACAGTCGCACAAACTTCAGGGAACGTCTCATTAGGAGGAATCAAAACAAGTAAGAAATAGAATTGGTCAGATTTAAAAGTCTCAAGTCCTTATTTAAGTCTCACGTGCGGTAAGAAATAGGTTATGTGACTTCCTGCCCCCGTTTCTTCCGAGGCTGACAATCCAAATCCTATTTCAGAAGCGCAGTACCTGACACAGCACAGTGTCATCTTCTGGCTTGGGAAACAAAACCTCTTTCCATGAAGAATTTCTCCCCAGCTGGCCATTTCCTCGGCCCATGGGAAGTTCTGGCCACCAGTTGCGTCCCCATCGGGTCCACCAGCACCCCTCGACCACGCCGTCCCGTTGGGGTTTCTGGATTGCTTGTGCAAGGAGCTGTATTTGGGTTGCCAACACCCGACACCACTGCACAGGCCACGCAGGAACCCGCTCAACAGATGCTTTTCAAAGCACATCTGCAGGGGCTCGCCAGGAGCCAGCGTGATGCCACGTTACTTCTTGCCGGGAAACTATTTTCTATTTCCAATTAAATCAAATAACCAGCGAGTGCCTTTTAATAACCGGGAAGTAAGCTGGACGTGGAATTGCAAGAAACAATTACACTTTGGCGAGGCGTCAGCTTGCCAAGAAATGAGACTTACCTTGTTGGTTTTCCAGGGATAACATCACAGAAGCTCTTTAAGCAATAGCTGGTGGTTAAATCAGCCCGAGCAGTTTTATTCCAGGCTGTTTTCCTTTTATTTGCTTCTAGCCAGGCTCACCTGAGGATTTTTTGCATATTGGCTCTATGTAAATTCGGCATCTGGCCACCAAGGAACGGAAAGGTGATACCAAGGATGCCTGGGGCAGAGATTATCGCCTAGACAGCAGCTTAGCAGCTGCAAAACCAAACGAAAAAACCCGCAGCACCTTTTGGTTTGCTTCCAGCACGACAGCGCCTCGTTACCTTTCATGAAGAAGCGGCAGGTGGGACGCGGCCGCACTTTTCTGTCGCTGGGATCTTTGACTTCTCCTTCTTCCAGGTCGTCATCCTGGAACAGACAGACAGGCTGACATTTGGCTCGCTGCCTTGACTGGATGGTTAAAAGCAGTCACTGAAAACGCACCCCGGGGCGCAGCACGATGGAAATTCAACAAAAGGTGGTGATAAAGGCCCCGAACGCGCCGCTACGAACAGGAGAACGGATCGAGGTCGGCGTTTCCAAGCTGACCGCAAAGCACCAGGCGTTACGGACGTCCTGGTGCCGTGCACAGACCAAGGAGCGGCGTTTTCAAGCTGCACCGTGGCACAGCTGCTGAGCCCCTAACAATCCCTTCTCTTAACCTCAACACAGAGCAGAATTCCTGCATACAGGAACTTAATGCAACGAGCTAGCATAGACACGATGCACTTATATGCTACGTTCTGCTAGCACGGTAGTGAAACATAAAAATGCTTCAAGGCTGAGCAACAACAACCCCGTGAGCTCTTCAGGAACAGAGGGATGTGTTTCTTCCAGTCCTCTGGCAGCAGCTCGACTCTCTCCCTCCTGCTCAGCTCCACGCAGCTACAAATCCACCCTAGCAGAACTCGGTGTTAGCCCCACGTGCAACCTAAGACCGAATTCTGGAAGCCGGAGGTTTCTTCAGAGACGAAGAACCACCGGGGATGAGCGTGGAGTAACAGCTGTGAAACTCCTCAAGGGGAAAGAAGCTGGAAAGCACCAACCTTTGCCTTTGTTTTCCGGGAAAAATAGACAAAAAAAGCCTTTGCTGCCTTCATTAGGACACACCTGAAAAGTCAAAAGAGATAAAAAGAGGCAACAATGCCAAAAGGCCCCAGTGACCTGAGAGCTGTCAGAGGTGGCTGGCGTGCTCCCGAGGAAATTGGTGATTTCTCCTAAAAGGCTGCATGAAATAAGGGCAGGGGGTCTCTTCTTCACCCCCCCCCCCGAGGTTTCCAGCTATCAGAACTCCTCACCAGCGGCCGGGGGAGGCTTTCCCAGCGCACAGCCATCGGAACAACGCCGTGGCAAGGAGAAGATTCAGAAAGTTGCGGCCTTGGCTCACTTTAACAGCTGGAAACGAGGAAAAAAAACGTTTGTCTCTGAAGGGTCTGCGGAGTGCAGAGGTTTAGGAGGTCCCCCAAAAGCCGGGCTGGCATTGAGGGACGCGTGAATGGCATCACCGCCTCGGCTCCTTTCACAAGGGCCGCGTGAAGGCTGCGCAAACGCCGCGCGGGAACAAAAGGGGCAGCATTTATTTCTGTGGGGTCTCCTTGGAATCAGGCAGCTGGGAACCCTGTTATGAGTTAACGTATGAAAAAACAGACCACGGATTCATCTCGGGCTTTGTAAGGAGAGCGCTCACTAAGAATGCCTCGGATTCTAAAGGGAAGCATTCATATTTTAATCAAGAAGCAGGCAGAGCATCAGAACTCCGGGATTTTCTTTTTCCTGCTCGGACTCTCCCCCAGCGCGCAGAAATTCCTTCTAACCGAATCAGAAATGCGCGGCTTCCAGAAACTTCCCGAAAATACCCCAAGTGTCGAAAAAAACTGCCTGCAGAAGGGGAATGGTGCAGGAAACCAGCATCACCTTTAAAAAAAAACAAACAGAACTCGCCAAAGGACCGTTTAAGTGTAAAAAAAACCCCACAGGTAAAAACTTCTTTCTTTTTTTTGGTCAAAAACCAGCTGATTACGGAGCGAATGGTTATCTTCCGGTCCCAAGGTAACCAGGTAAGCACCCACCTGTGCGTGTGCCACAAAACACGCTTCTTGCCCAACGACAAATGGGGAAAAAGCACTTGATTTTTTTTTTTTTAATAGCCTGACACCTCGAGTACGGAGCCACCCTACAGCTCCAGCCTCTCAAAAGAGGCTGCTGAGGCAGCTTGTGATCGCCTAACCCGCTGCTAAGCCATTTGCTGTCAGCATCACCCCAAAGTCCTCTGAGAGCCAGAGGGGAAGAGTTTCTTAAAGCACTGGAGCTGTTCAATACCAGGCAGGAAAAAGCTTGTTTGCAGCTGCTCCAACAACACGTGGCACTACATTTTTCTCCCAGCAGGACTCTGCCCCCCTCGGACCAGCTCCTACTTACATCGATTTCACCGTCATCGATCTCTCCGTCGTCTTCTTCCTTCTTCTTCTCCTTGACGGGATCCTGGCCATCCTTCTCGTCGTCGCTTTTGCCGCCGGATTTCTTCTCCTCCTCGTGGGCATCGTCTCCTTTCTCCTCTTCCTCGTCATCCTCACCGGCAGCTTTCTCGCCATCCTCCTCCGCTGCAGCAGCACTCGGTTCCTCGGGAACTTCCTCGTCATAGTCCAACTCGTGCTCGTCCAGCTCGCGGGTGACGGAGGACGCTTCGTCTCCGAGGTCGTTCGTGCGGTCTTCCTCCTCTCCCTTGCGAGGCGGAGGGCTCTTCAGTTCCCCGCTCTGCTCGTTGTTCTCAGAGTCCTGAGACTTGGCTTCGCTCAAGCGGTCCTCCTCATCCGAGTGGTTCTCCTCTTCGCCCTGACTCAGTCCCCGGGCCGTGTCCTCCTCCTCCTCTCCCAGGACGCTGCCTCGCCCGCCCTCTCCATCGAGCTCCCGCTCCGAACCGCTCTCCTTCAGGACTTCGTCATCGGAAAGCTGCTGGTCCTCCTCGCCAGGAGAGCAGGGGTTGCGCTCAGGGCTGTCGGAAACTTCCATCAGTACCCGATTGTCTGCAGAGCGTTAAAAAGAAACAAACAAAACACTTGTTACGGGGAACAAGCTGGGAAATCAAGAAAGGTTCGTGTTGATTTTGGTCTCCTAAAAAAAAAAAAACATGGTTGAATTCATGAACACAGTTTATCTTACCATCTTCAAGAAGAAAACAGAGTTTAAATTGCATCAAGAATTTATTCCAGACTTCATTAGAGACCCTTAGCACAGATGGCTAGGGCACGAGGCTGGGATTTCACCTACAGGCTCTAAGAGGTGAGCTGCACCAGCTCTCCCACCAAATAATCAGTAGGAATCCCACCCCAGGCACCCTCAGCAGTGGCATTTCTTGGGTGAGCAAGCGAGCGAGCTCCAGGACACGGGGTCGGGTTTGCAGGCATTTTTATAACCATAAGCACGCGGCGCTGCAGACAGCACAGGCTCCCCAGGAGGCAGTGACACCATCTATAAAGATTCTGGAAAAAAGAGCCCAGGTTCTGTGATTCTGTGATGTACTTGCACTATTTTTTACACCGCTTCCAGAATAGATAGGAAAACGAGGATAGGGTGCACTCATGAAAAATCCTGGACTTCTAATTAGGCTTAATTCAGACAGTGTGTGTATTGCCATCCCATCTCCACCTGCTTCATACAGTGAAGAACCAAAACGCCTTCAAAGCGGCAGAAAACTTCGTGTCCTTCTCCAACAGGCTCTTTTCCTGGGAGTTCAATAGGAACGTGTGCTCGGTATGAATACGGGTTAAAAACCCGACCTCTGCTTAGCGTAAGCGTAATAAACGCAACGGAAACGGCCAAGATGTAAAGCAGGGAAAACAAAAACCAAGCCCCATGCATTTCTTTTACTCCAGAACACAAACAGGGATCTTGAGCAGCACTGGGTGACCCAAGAGGTGGTTGAGCCCCGTCTCTTACCAGGTCCACACCTAGACAAAAGCTCAGGGTGACAAAACCCCTTCCCCTCTGGCTGCGGGCTGTTGCTGTAGCACGTCCGTAACCCCATGAACAACACACCACCACAACTCCTTCCTCACCCCCTCAGCAACAACCACCAGTGCTCGGCTGCCTCAAAAA
The DNA here is from genome assembly GCA_011076525.1 of Nettapus auritus. NCBI lineage: Eukaryota > Metazoa > Chordata > Aves > Anseriformes > Anatidae > Nettapus > Nettapus auritus. Next base: position 1,676,034 of record CM021775.1, read on the forward strand.
ACCAAACTGGGGCGGCCAGAAGTGAAAAGCTGGAGACCAACCCAGGCTTAGAGAAGCAGAGTTAGGGCTAAAGAAAAGACCCGGGGTTATGAACCGACAAGGTTTCTTCACCTTATTTTGTATCGCGTTTTATTTCAGTCGCTCCCAGCTACAGCCTCCCCATTCACTGCTGGAGCAGCAAAACCTTGGCATCAGTTGCCAGATTTTTACCTGCTATTTTTACGCTAAAAACCACCGTTCTGTGCTGTGCTCCTCTGGTTCAGCACTGACATCCTGAGATGAAAGCCACACTGGAGAAAATGCTGCTCGTTACACCTTGGGAGCTTTGCAGAGGGACCAAGAACGCTCCTCAAAAAAATAAAAGCACAGCACCTCTCCCAGGAGCGGTACAGGCACGTATAAATATTGCTCCCCGGTATCTGTGCTCTGCTTCACGTTGTCTCAAAGCCCTGCACAAGTATCAGAAGTTCATAAACGTGCCGATGACCTAAAGGACCGATGGAGCCCTGGGGTCACGTTTGGAGCCGCCTGAGAGCTCCTCCTGTTTCTCTGCACTCTGGAGCAAGCTGGGTCTTCGTCGCGACCAAAGCTGTGCTCTTGCTGAAAAGTTAAAAACCCAAATTAAAAGACTTCATGGCAGCGATTTTAATTGCCTAAGTGCCCGAGAAGTTACGCAGCTCCGCGCATCACTCGTGAAAGGTCAGCCTGAAGAGGCCAGCAGGATTGTAAAAGCTGTCAAGCAGGGATGCGCTCAGGAAATTTGTTTTCTGGTTTCTCACAAACAAGCAGCACCGAGGCAAAAGCTTTTAAGCCAGCTAGACGCCTCTCTGCACTCGGCGCCGAGCCCCTCAGAGGACTGGGAAAAAAACAAATATGAATTTTCACCCCCAGCTGAGCTGATGAGCAAAAAGCATTCGCCTCCGCCGGCAGCTATTAAGGGCATTATAAAAAACCCAGGGCATCGGTTGCTTACAATAATTTCCTATTAATTTCCACCGGCAGTAACGATAAGGAACACAATAAATGAGAGCCGGTTGAAGAGAGCTCCCAAAACGCAGGCGGCCTGCAAGATGCTTCACGTAGCAGCCAGGATGCGAGCCGGGACTGCGAGTGAAGGTTTAGTACCGCAGTAAGGCGCTTACCTGCGTTAACTGGTTAATTAACAACACTTTAACCCTGACCTGATCGGCAGCCGCTCATTTGTAGAGAAAAATAAACAAATTAAGAGTTAGGAAAGGCAGAGCACCAAGTAAGGACTTTGTGAAACGCTACGGTACTCGCCAGTCACTCGAGCTTCTTTCCAAGCTCCAGTGGATTTTATTCTTTTTATTCTTTCTCCCAAATCTTGTCTGAGAATAATCTATAAATACCATTTATGCCACATCTCTGGAATCCCGCAGGTTATTTTATTTTAATTCTTCTTTTTCTTTCCACTCTTCTTTGATGACACCTACGGATGAATACCAGGACAATTTGACTACGTGCATGTCTTTTAAACTGGATACTACTGACAAAAACGGTAGAGCAGAAATCCACAGCCTTCAGCACTCACACGTTTGGAATTTGTGTGTCTTAAAACGAAGCCAATTTCTTACTGTCTTCAAAATCGGCTATAGAAGCAAAAAAAAGAATCGCTAAGCTACAGATAAGATTGTTTGATTGTAGCTCTGAGTGGTTGGGTAACAAACCAGGTATATAATAATACTCACTTAGCAACGTTTTATCTTTAAAATCACAGGCAGTTCAGGCCAAGACGACTGGTCAGAGCTGCTTTTATTGCAATACCGACTTCATCTGCTCAAACTTTAACGCTCCTCACGTCTGAAACAGACCAGTTCAGAACAGCCCACCGAAGCATTTTTCAGACAAAGTTTACAGAACCCTCATTCTGGCAGGCTTAAAAAGTTGGAGCAGCCTTTCCACTGGCAGATTTTGGAACAAATCTAATGAGGGGGGTGCACTTCTGGCCAAAACTGTCTCTTTTACCATCTCTAGAAGCACCTGTGCATGCCTTATTGAGTCAAAACCCCCTTAAAAGCAGTTCACATGACCTCTCAATAGAAAAATCGAGGGTTTTGCAGCTGTCCCACGTGCAGTAAGCACACGCCAGCCTCCCAGCTCCCAGCTATGAGCTAGACAACACTCACTGTCCCCACAAAAGTCCCTCAGGTCGAGCAGGACTTTCCCTCCGGTTGCTCCTATGGGATCTTCGTGCCCCCGTCCTGCTCCTGTCAGCCCGCAGTGGCCTGACCACGGGGCCTATTTGTGGCAGAAAGCTCAAATTCTGTTTCTTATTGTTCTTCTAGAATGCATTAAAGGTTCGAGCCATGCCTTTAATTAAGCTGGCGAAGCTAAACTTTACACACAGCTGACTGCCGAGCTGCTGAACCTTGAACACGGTGCGGGAACCTGCAGCTCAGGCGCTTCCAAAGGCACTGGGTACACTACAGAAAACCGTCTCTTGGCAGATCCATCAGCTTCAGTCTTTAAATACTATAAATTGCAAACCAGATGGCAAGAACCAAGCTCAAACCCAACTTCCACAACCCCTAGGAGCTACCTCACAGCTCCTGGAGTGGCCACAGGACCTCTCAAAGCTGCTGCTGAGACAGAGTAGGAAGATGTTTTTCCCCCTCTTTTGTAGCCAAACAGCCGGATGCAAAATGTAAATGTTTCCATTAATCAGATGTGTGAAAACCAGTGGATAACGCACGCCAGAAAAGTTCTGGAGCACGGGTTAAGTGTGGTCACAAGGATGGGTGAAAAAGAACGAGTGAGCTGAGGAGAGTGAATGGGAAATAGCGGGGCCAGGCCAGAAGGGAAACGCAGCACAAAAAGGTTTTGGGGACAAATGCCTGAAAAACAGAAGCAAAACAGAAATGAAGGGCAGAAGCACAACGGGTGAAAATGTGGAAGGGCAGCAAGAGAAGGGGATAAAACGCCTTGAGAGCTGGGAAAGGAACGTCACAGAAAATCAAAAAGACACACAGAGGAAAAGCAAAGCACCCAGTGCTCGGCTCTGGATGAACCTCTGGTCGCTAACGGAGGTAGCTAGCTGAGACACGCGCTTCTCTGACGTCCTTGGGGAAGCTCTGACTTTGAAGACGCACAGCAGCACACCTCAACTACCCGGCAGCTGTCAGGAAAGCTCCTAATGCAGAAATTGAGCTGCCTTTTGCTGTTAATTTAGGAGGACTAGTTGGTGACAGGCGTTTTCAGTGAGCTGAGTTTTAAAGATGAGCACAGAGAGCTCTGATCCAGAACGTTAGCGCCGAGCCAGCTCCCTGGTGCCACTCACTGCTTTGTCAGGCGGGCTTGGGGCTGACGCCTGAAGAGAAGCGGAGCTGGAAGCAGCTGGTTTGTTTTGGGGTGGAACTGATTTTCCTACAGCTGGAGCACAGGGAGCAATTCCTGCAGCTCTCCATTAGCAAACGCTAATTGTGAGTGACCGGAGCCGTGGTCCCTTGATAAAAAACAAGTACAATTGCTCCTGCTTTCTAGGGGATTTGTGAATAATCACAAAATTTAGCTCTACTTGGAAAATTAGATCGGATGGCTTGCAGGCAGCTAGTGGAATTAGATCTTGACCCTTTTCCTTAATCTGGACAAACCTCAGGAGGCAGAATTTGCACCTTGGAGGTGTTCCTACAGCCAAAGCCTTTGTTCCAGGAGAGC
>CM021775.1:1684708-1717443 GCA_011076525.1 Nettapus auritus
GGGGCTATATGGGATGGCTGCAGACCTATCCCTGGAGCACCAGGGTTACATTTCCCTGCTGGGTGCCCCTAAATCCCTGCCCTAAGCCCCGGTGGCCCCCGCCCGGGTGGGGGTGAGGCTGTTGCTGTGTCTCATCTCACCTTTGCCCCGGCGCTGACTCAGCCCCACGCGCCCCTTTGCGTAAGAGCCGCGCTGGCGGGGACGGGGACGCTCTGCCAAAGGGCAGGCGCAGCCCCTGCGGGAAGGGTGCTGGGCTGGGGGCTGCGAGGGGCAGGAGGAGCCGGAGACCACCCCTGCGGGGGGCTGAAGCCTTCCTCCCGGCCAGGTTCAGCTCGGTGCCGCGATGGATTACGCCAAGTCCCTGAGCTTGCGCCTGGCTGCCCCCGTCTCCAAGTAAGTGACACCGTTCCCCGGGTAGGGGACACCGCTGTGGCATCTCCGGGGGGGATGTGCTGGTCCCCATGGGGACTCGGGGTGCTGGTGGGTATCGGGGACCCCCTGATGGCTCCGTTCCCTCCCCCAGATGCGTCTCCGCCAGCGCTTCCATGACCCAGCAGCTGCTGCTGAGCCCGGCCCCGCGGCCGCGACCCTTTCGGGTGTGCAACGGGGACCGCAGCCTGCGCAAGGGCATCATGGCCCAGAGCCTCGCTGAGCTGCTGCGCCAGGTGAGTTATCCATCTGTCCATCCATCCGTCTGTCCGTCTGGGGGCTGTGCCCTCACCGAAGCCCCCCCCTTGCCAGGCTCAGAGCGCCCTGCTGGCCCCCGGCCCTGTCTCCCTGGTCCTGGACGAGGACGGCACGGCGGTGGAGACCGAGGCTTTCTTCCGCACGCTGGAGGACGGCGCGGTGCTGATGGCGCTGAGCAAGGGGCAGGCGTGGTCTGCCCCCAAGGTGAGCCCATGGGGAGGGCGTATTATTAATTATTACTAATTATCTCACCCGCATCCCACACCCAGATCAGCGGGGTGCTGTGGTGGGGGGGCGAACCGCTGGGAACTCGGGGTCCCGCTGTGCCCTAGACCCCCGGCTACCAGCTGAGCCTGTCCCGCAAGCCCCCGCGGAGGATCGACGTCGCCTGCGTCACTTTTGACCTCTACAAAACCAGCCCGCGGGACCTGGGCTGCCTCAACGTCAAGGCCACGCTCTACGGCACCTACAGCATGTCCTACGACCTGCGCTGCCACGGCGCCAAGCGGCTCGTCAAGTGAGTGCCGGGGGGGGGCGGTGAGGGGACCCCCGGGGACCCCAAGACACCAGCGGGTGCTCACCCGCCTCCCCCCCCTTACCCAGGGAAGCCCTGCGCTGGGTGCTCTTCACCATGCAAGCCACGGGCCACGTGCTGCTGGGCACCTCCTGCTACATGGAGCAGCTCCTGGATGCCACTGAGGAGCCCAAGGAGGAGGAGAGGAGCCCGGCGCTGCCCCGCGTCCTGCCCCGCAGCCTCCCCCCGCCGCCCCCCAAGAAGACCCCGCAGTGAGGGGGGGGATCCATGCCCCATCCGGATGCGGCCACATCTCCGCAGTAGCTGTTACTCTGTAAATATATTTATTTAAGTAGAATCCGTGCTTCTCCCAGCCCTGCTCCGTGTCCTTTCCCCTCCCTGGCTGGAAGAACGGTGTGGGGGTTTGGTGGCTGCTCCCCCCGCTTGGCATGGGGCTGAGCCAGGCGGTGGTGCAAGAGGGCACGGGGAGGGGATGCTGGTGCAAGAAGCCCCCCTGGGAGCTGCTGCTGCTGGAGGATTGCCCCAGGCTGGGGTCCCACGAGGGATCCTTGCATCACTAACTGGGGGGGAGGTGGCATTCTGCCCCCCTGTAGGGCTCGGGGGGCAGCTGGAGCTTTGGGAAGCCCCCTGATGCCTCCTGATCCCATAGGGACCACAGGTGCCTGGTGGCTCTGGGGCCACCCCATATTGTGATGGTTTAATGTAATTAGGATTTAATTGCAGATGGGGGCTCAGCTGCTTGAGGATCCCCAGCCCCTTGGCCAGGGGTGGCCCCAAGCCCCTGGGGGAGCGGGGATGCTGCCACCTCCCGCTCGTGCCACCACGGACACCAACCCCAAGCACACCAGACCCCAAAACCACTCACCTGGGGACCCCAACCCAGCTTTGGGGCTCCAGCACATGAACCCAGCTCCTCCCCTTCATTAACCAGCTAATTAATGAGCTGCCAGCCTCCATCCCCGCACTTGCTGCCCCACCAGGGGTGGGGGCTGCACCCGGGGGCCCCCAACTCTTATCCCCCCCGCAGGGAGGCGGCAGCGTGGCGGTGTTAGAGGGATTTATTTCTGTACACACGTATACACACAGCTCGCAGGGCGGCTTCGTTCTCGCCTTCAGTGCTCCCCCGGCCCGGGGGCCAATTGTGCCCCCCCTGTCCCTGTAGTGCTTGCCCAGGGCAGAGCCCCCCCCTGCCTCAGTTTCCCCGCAGCACCGGCTGGAGGAGGGCGATGGGGCTGAGGTAGGGGGCTCTGTAGGGACGGGGGGTCCGGCCCCCCCTGCCCACACCCCGATGTCTCCAGGTCCTCGCTCCTTGGATGCGCGTGAACCCCTCCAGCCGCTCGCCCCCACTTCAGAGGGATTCGGGGCGAGGTCTGGGGGCACCAAAGGGTCTGTGGCCCCCCTCCCCTTAATCCTCCACCCCCCCCCCAAGGGTCTGCACGCCCCCATGGCGGACCCACCCCTGCAATGGGCACGGTGCTGGGCGCACCTCTATAACCCCACAGCCCTCGGTCCGCGGGGTCTCTCGGCACAGCGGGCGCCCCCCCGGGACACTGTTTCCCACAAAACCTCCCCAAAACAAGGCTGGGGGGGGGCGGCAGGCGACTTTACTTGACGTGCTCAGCCGCGTGGGACGAGCAGTAGTACTTCTTGTGCGCGATGAAGGTGGAGAGGCTGCTGAACTTGATGTTGCAGAGGCGACAGTACCTGTGGTTGCCGTTGGGCACGGGGCTGGCCCCCCCCTTGGCCGAGGGGGTCTGCACCCCCCTGTCCGTGTAGGCCGGGGGGTTCTGGGGCTCACGGGGACCCTCCCGCAACGCCTCGGGGGCGGCGGGCGATGCGGGGGGCCGGGGCGAAGCGGGGGGCCGGGGGCTGCCGTTGGCGGGGGGGTCCCGAACCTCTTTGCCGTTGAAGCTGTCCCGGCGGTGGCGGGGGGCGGGTGGGCGAGGGGGCGAAGCGGCGGGGGGCTCGGGCGTCCTGCCGCCTCCCCCGGGCGTTGGGGTATCTGGGAGCCCGTGCCCGGCCGCCAGCGGTTTGGCCACGAAGAGCCCGTGGGCGTTACGGAAGTGCTCGATGAGGTCTCCCTTGACGGCCCCGTTGAGCGGGCAGTAGGGGCAGACGGAGAGGGGCACCTTGGCACCCTTGGGGTACCGCTGCAGCGAGTCCCCCCCCGATGCCCCGGGGTAGGCGGGCGGCAGTGCCAGCGCCTTGGGGGGACCCCCGGGGCTCCCCGCCGGCGCCGTCTTCTCCCCTTCGCCGGCGCCGTCGGGGCTGCGGCGACCCTTGAGCACGGCGGGCACGGCGCCCTTGATCTTCTGCAGGTGCTCCAAGGTGCCGGGCTGCAGCGGGGTGGCGGGGCACGAGTATTTCTTGTGGGCCAGGTAGCTGTCGAGGCTGTTGAAGCTGATGCGGCAAGCGGTGCACTCGTGGTAGTCGGCCAGCGGTGGCAGCGGGGTCGGCGCGGGCTCGCCTCGCCGCCGCGGCTTCTTGCTCAGGTCGATGGGGCCGTCGGCGTCGGGGCTGGAGCTGGGCGATGGGGCGGCCGCCGGTGCCTTGGGTTCGGGTGCCGCAGGAGGCTCGGCCCCGTGGATCTCGTAGAGCTTGCGGCGTTTGCGGGTGCGGGGAGGCTGGGGCAGGAAGGGGACCTTGGTGAGGCCGGGGCGGCGCAGCGGCGGGTCGTGGCGCGAGGCGCAGTAGAAGCGTTTGTGCACCACGTAGGTCTCGTGGCGGCTGAAGCGGATGTTGCACGCCTCGCACAGCGTCTTGCTGGGGTCCTCGTCCCCCTCGTCCCCCGCCGAGCTGCCGGGGCTCTGGCTGTCCTCGCTGCACCGCCCCGACGCCGCCTCCGCCTCGGGGGACCCCGCTTTGCCCTCCTCCGGTGGGGCTGCTGGCGGCGGCGTGGCGGTGTGGCCGCTGTCCCCGTCCCCAGCGGGCGGCCCCTGCCCCTCGCCCGGCGGTGGGGCCAGCAGCGTCCCCGGTGCTGCGGGACCCTTGGGTGCCCCAGGGGGGGCTTTGAGCTTGCGCACGCCGGGGGGGCTGTCCTCGGCCAGGTGCCGGCTGGAGCAGTAGAGGCGCTTGTGCACGTAGTAGTTGTTGATGTTGTTGAAGGTGATCTCGCACTCGAAGCACGTGGCGCCTTTGGGCACCGGCGTGCCGGTGAAGAGGGCGGGCGGCACGGCGCCGTGGCCCTGCTTCAGCCGGCTGTGCACCAGCTCCGACATCTTCGCCAGGATCTCCGACGCCTGCGGCACCACCGCCGCCGCCTCGTGGCCGAAGAGATACTGGGGCAGGAAGACGGTGCCGCCCGCCGTGCCCGTCCCCGGCTCGCTGGGCACGGGGCTGGAGCCCGGTGTGGGGCTGGCGAGCTCCGACTTCACCTTCCCAGCGGGGAGGCTGCGGGGGGAAGAGGCTCGGGACCCGGCTTCTGGCTCCGAGCCGGGGCTGCCGTCCCCCTCCCCGCTTTTCGGTGCCTCCGCCTCGCTCAGTGGGCTGTCGGCGGGCTCCTCCTTGATGCGGACGGGCTCACTGGAGGATGAAGAAGAGGAGGAGGATGGCCCTTCACCAGCAGGGGCTTTGGCCTCGCCGTTCTGCGCCTCGGAGGCTGGAGGTCCCGTTGCGGCGTCGGGGGGCGATGCGGGCTGCGGGGGGGCTTCGGGGCCGGGCAGGACGGCGGGCAGGGGGCCGTGCAGCACCACGTGCTGCGGCAGGGCCGGCAGCCCCTCAGGCAGGAAGGCCGGCAGGCTGCACTTCAGCACGGGCGCGTTGTTCGGCTGGCTCAGCCCTGGAGGATAAAGGTGTTAGAGGAGCTGGGGGGGGGGCCCGAGCATCCCGCCCCATGGCCGGAGCCACGCGGGGACGCAGCACTCGGTGGGACGATGCCAGGCTTCGGTGGGGTGCTGGCACACGTCCCCCGTCCCGTACTCACCGGGGGCGAGGGGTTTGGCGTTGGGCAGCGCCGGTGCTGGCGAGTACACCTCTCCCTTGGAGCCCGGCTGGCAAATCATGTGGTTGGTGACCAGGTGGCTGTAGAGGATGTCCCGCGTGGTGGAGATGAAGCCGCAGCTGTGGCACACGCCTGCAAGGGATGCAGGGGCATGGAGGGGATCGGGGGACCCGTCCCCATCAGTGCCGTCCCCTGGTGCTGCTGTCCCCAGGCCCCGCAGGGGTTGGATGGCCCCGTGAGGACGCCAGGCGGCCCGAACTCACCGTTGAGGGTGTCGGTGTGCACCTTCAGGTGCCGCTCGCAGTTGGCTTTGGTGGTGAATGCGGACAGGCAGATCAGGCAGACGAACGGCCGCTCCCCTGCAAGACAGACGGGCGGACACCTCAGCACCACGGTCCCCACCGTGGGGACCCTCACCTAACCGGTGACCGTGCAACCTCCCTGCCCCTCCACCCTGGGACCCTCGGCGTCCCCGTGCCGTACCACTGTGGCTCCGCATGTGGATTTCCAAGGAGCTGGCGCTGGGGCAGCTCTTCTTGCACTGCGGGAAGGGGCAGATGCGCTCGTTGGGGTACGTCTCCTTGGGCTTCTCGTCCACGGCGGGCGAGCCCGAGCTCTGCCGGCTGGCGCAGTAGTACATCAGGTGGGCTTGCAGGTTGCGCTCGCTCCGGTACCAGATCCCGCAGTCCTTGCACGGGAAGACGTCCTCTGCGGAGGGAAGGGATGGGGAGAGTGCAGGGACGTGGCACCCCGCCGGGCGATCGGGGACCCCTCGGCCGGCGTCACCCCGAGCCCCCGCCGTGCCCCCCAGCCCCGGGCACTCACTGTTGACCACGGCGGTGGCCAGGATGGCGGCCATGCCGGCCTGCTGGGGCAGCAGCTGGATGTCGGAGTGCAGCGCCGCCGGGTAGGGCGAGTCGCCGGGCTCCGCTTTCAGCGCCTGGCTGGGGATGGCCGGCGGCTCGGCCACCACGAAGGCGCGCACGGGCTCGGCCTCTCGCACGGCGCGCGTGGTCCTGCACCACACGGCTTCATCTGGGGGGGCAAAGAAGGGCGGTTAGCGGGACCCCAGCCCGGATCCTGGTCCCCATCAGCAGCTCTCGTTGCGTTTCCCCAGCCGAGGCTAAGCCCCGGCTTGCCTGGAGGTGGCGGTGTCAGCCCGCGCCTGAGCCGCCTGGCACAGCCCTGGTGCTGCCAAGGGTGCTCGTGCTCAGTCCTGCACCAACGCCTGCAGTGCTGCTGGCACCGAGTGAGTATTGCACGGAATCTTACACCAGTGCTTGCAGTGAGCCCTGCAGCAACGCTTGCACAACTGCTCGCACTGAGTAGTGCAACAGTTTTTGCGCTGACTTGCACTAATGCTTGCAGTAATGCATGCATTGAGTTCTGCACCAATGCTTGCGGTACTGCTTGCACTGAGTATCACACAGAATCTTGCACCAATGCTTGCACTGTGTCTTGCAGCTGTGCCTGCACAACTGCTCGCACGGAGTAGTGCACCAATACTTGCACTGACTTTCACCAATGCTTGCAGTACGCTTGCACTGGGTCTTGCACCAATGTTTGCATTAATCCTTGCACTAAGTCTCGCACCAGTGCCTGCAGTTTTACTTGCATTGACTTGCAGCACTGCTGGCAGTGATGCTCGAGCTGAGCATTGCACCAACATGGGCACACCTTTGCACCTCTGCTGCCAGTAATGCTTGCACTGAGGCTTGCAAGGTGCATGCACCGCTGCTACCAGCAACACCTGCGCCGCGTATCGCGCTGCATCTCGCACCACCACCCCTCGCAGCACCCATCTCTGTACCAACCCTTCCTGAAGATGACGGCGTTGGCGTCGGGCTCTCCGGGCACGAGGGGCAGGCGGGACAGCCAGCAGCTCTCGTCCCCCAGCACCAGCGTCACGGGCGGGCTCTGCTGTGGGCAGGGAGAGATGTGGGTGAGCGTGGGGACAGCGGGGCTGGGGGGCACGGCAGCGTGCCCCGCTCTGCCCGTGCCAGCGCTGTGCCCGGCTCTGCCTCCCTGCATCTCTAATGAATATTAATGCGCGAGGAGGTGAGGGGGTGGGGGGGGTGGAAATTAATCTGCCTGATCCTCCGATGGCTGCCGCGGTAACGATATGAAATCTAATTATTCGTCCCAATATTTCTAAACCCTCAAACTCAGACTGACAGTCTCAGCCGGTTTGGGGCCTTATCGCTGCGAGGAGCCGAGTGCTCGCAGCGTGATAAAGCGCACGCGCGCGCGCGCACACGCCGCGCCGGTGCACACGCGGCGCCCGCCCGCAGCTGCTGATGCTGCAGAAAGCGGCTCTGGAGAGCAGGAGGGGCACAGCTTAGGGCCCCCCATCAAGCTTCAGCCGTTGCTTTGCAGATTTGCTGCGTGCACGGAGGAGCCGCGGTGCCCCCGCGCAGACGCTGCTCCCCACGGAGCCCCGCAGCACCCCAGGGTGCTCCCAGCACCCCGGGGCACCCTCCCCCATCTCCCATGGAGCGGGTTGCCCATCCCGGCCACGGCTCCCAGCCCGTGCTGAGAAACCTCCCTTGTTTTCCCTCGAACAAAGAGGTCAGTGTCTCCGCACTGAACCAGCCCCGATAACCATCGGAAACCCTATCTGCGCCGCATCCGCTCGGTGTTATCGGGGCAGCCCCACGCTGCCCACCGTCACCCCCCTGCCCCGAGCCGTCCCCACCTCCATAGGGCCAGGTGGGCTCGGGGGATGTGGGACAGGCACCGAGCGCTGCCCCTTTACAGCTGGCACTGCCAGAGGGGTTGTGCGCCCTCCTGAGTTTTGGGGAGCCCTGTGGGACCTGCAGGCAGCCTGCTCCTCCATCACCTCCACCCCGCTCCCTACCGCGATGGGCGCAAGCAATATTCCTGGCCGAAGATGCACAGAAGCCACCCGATGTCCCCAAGTCCCCATTAAATGTCCAGCCATGGGCTGGCATTTGGGGACGCCCCCTTCGTCCCCCCCTCCTGCCGCCAGCAGCAAAGGCGAAGGGACCCAAGGGCGACAGCCCCTATCAGGGATGGGGCTGCGATCCCTTCCTCGCTTCCCCCAAGCAGAGATAGGGAGGGAGGCGAGCGGCGGAGGAAAGCAGGGCTGGGAATCATCAGCCCGGCTCGATAAGGGAGCTGCTGAAATGGGAGCAAAAATATTTAGACAATAAATGAAGTATCAGAGAAAAGCCGCGCATATCTTTAAGAAATCAATCATCCTGTACCGGGTGTCTGGACACACGGCGCCAACCGGGAGATAGGGAGCCAAACTGGGCAGATAAGGGTTAATCAAGGATTTAATTCAGCAAAGATAAACGGGCCTGAGCTAAAAAAAAAAAAAATAGAGAGAGAAAAAAGAGTGAGGGAGTGAGGAGGAGGAGGAGGAGGTGGGGACGGAGCCAAGACGAGAGCCCCGGCTGTGAGGACCCTGTGCTGGAGCTGCCCTCGCACGGCTCCAGGGAGGGTGCAGAGGGGAAGGATGCGGCCGTGAGGGGCCCCAGGGCCCACAGCACGCCCGTGCACACCCACACACACCCACGCACACTCACATCGATGTTCACCCTCGGAGCAGGCACCAGCCACCAGCAGCCTGGCTCCAGCACAACACCAAACCGCGAGGCACCGAACCTGAAATCCCAAAGCGTGCCACCCCGCTCCTTGCCACCTCTTTCCTTGTCCCCATGGCCACCAGGCTCCCCTGTGAGCCCCAAATCACCCCAAAACACATCTCCCCTGCTAGCACACGTGCTGGCGAGCAGCCTGCTCGTGCACAGGTGACACCAAGGGGGATGGGATGGGACCGCCAGCGCCCTGCTGGGTGCAGGGGACAGCAGCCTGGGGGTGCCGACGTGGGCGCACGGCAGGTTGGTTTTATCAGCTGTATTTTAACAGCCATGGTGCAAAGCAGATGTGTGAGGGCAAGGGGAGAACCCCAGGTACCCAAAAGCAGCCGGGTGATCCCCATGGGGTCAGGGAATCCAGTGCAGGTGCAGGGAAAATCCCTCCCCAATGGTTCCTCTCCCCAAACCGCTCATTGCTGTGGGTTTCCCCCTTCCCCGTCAGCTCCCCTTACCGTCTCGCCGTGCCCTGGCGATGCCGGCTCGCAGTGGATGCTGCCCTGGAAGGGACCCCAGGAGAAGCCCTCGGGGAGGCTCCGTCGGGCTCGCACCCGCTGCTCCCCATCCTGCACCGCCAGCTCCAGCTCATCTGCGGAGAGAAACACGACATCAACCGGGCCCTGGCACCCAGGGCATCCCCATCCCAATCCCAAACCCCTTCCCCAATGGTGCCCGGGAGGTGTTAAGAACAGGAAGGTTCCTTTCAGGCACATTTTGGGGAAAACCGAAGCAGGGCTGGAGTGCATAACCGGCCAAAACCACAGCCCCAAAGCTGGGAGAGCCCCAAGGGCACTGCTTGGTCCCTGTGTGCCCGCGCCGGGGGTCCGGGCTCGGTGCCGTGGTGGAGCGGAAGGAGCGCTTCCCATCCCCGCACCCAAAGTCACAGCAGCTTCAGGGCTTAATGGCTTTGATGATCTGATAAGGCTCTGGTTTAATGGGTTAGATAACACGTTAATACACTATGAAGGCTGCTCTAAAATGTTTTAACTGTGCCTTTGTCTTTCGGAGCGCAGATAAGATGGCAGGTAACCAATACTGGGATGGACGTGCGCTGGCTACCCCTCGCCACGCAGCGCCGCGGGACCCCAGGACAAAGGATGCTCCCCGAGGACAGTGAGCCACACACGGGTGCCACCAGCACTGCGGGGCTCCCAGGGCCGCTTTGGGGTCCCCCAAAAGCCAGCCACGTGTCTACGGGGGCATCGGTGCCCAGTTCCTGCACTCGCCGCATCCTCCGAGGGCACCGCTGCAATGCGCGGGTCCCGTGGGCGGGGAGGAGGCTGCGCTCGTTTGGAGGCAAATTGCTTTCAGGGCTGGGAACGCGGGGAGGATAAAACGATCCCCTGGCTGCAGAGATTGGAATCTGATGCGTTTATTAGCCGGGCTGACATCTGGATCCTCTCTGCGCCGGGGTTATTTCAGGTGAGCCACCGGGAGCGCTGGGTGCCGAGTGCGGGGCGGAGGTGCCTGCAAGTGCCCAGCCCCACGGTGTCACCTCGAGTCCCCTCCATCCAGTGGGTGGCCGAGGAAGCCCTGTGCTGCCCCAGCTCCAAGCACATCTCAGGGGTGCAGCTGATGCCCCTTGGGGAAGAAAACCACAATCTGGCAGGGTTGGATGGGAGAAAAGGGCTGCAAAGTTGCTCAAGGTCCCAAAGGCTGAGTACATCCCTCTCCACAACCCCACGGGGGCTGCTCCTCTCCGGCTCCTTGCTGCCCACCAATTTGCACTTCCAGCACCAAGTTATTGCCAGTGGACAGCTCTTGCTGGCTCCCAAAGCCGCTGGTGTGGGCTCAGGGTTCCCTCAAGGTGCCTCCATCACCAGCCCGGCCCCAGGAGAGCACCCCCAGGCTGCCTCGGCCCCCCTCCGCTGCTCCCCATGGGCTCCGCGGGGATTAAGCTCACCTCTGGCTTTTGCCTGGGTGCCCCTGGGGAACAGGTCCCTATCCCAGCCCAACTGCCATCCCCCCCTACCCCCACTGCCCCCCCATTTTGCCCCCCTCCCCCCGTCTCAGTGCTAATCAGCGGCGTTTGGGTCAGGAGACCACGTCTCCGAGATAAGCGCGTTCGCCTGACACTTCCCATGTCAGAGCACTTCATCTTCTGTGTATCAATCCCCAGCAGAGAAAACACACAGGCGCTGATAAAGAGAAAACCGTTCCAGCCCGGGGGACAAAAATAGAGCCGGGCACGCCGCAGCGGGGCGCATCCGCCCGCGGCCCCCCAAAAACGCAGCGTGGGGCTGGGCCAAAGCGGGGCTCCCGGCGGTGCTGAGCCCGGTGCTGGTGGCTGAGGCTCTCCGGATGGATTTGTGCCCGCACCCTGTGCACCATTTGGGATGCTGCTGGAACTGGCTGTGCCCCAGTTTGTGGGGACACGCGGTGACAGGGGGGTGCCCAGCTGGGTCTCCATGGTTCTCGCCGAGGTGGCCAACGACACCCGGAGGTGGAAAAAGGTTATTTTAAAAATAAACACGCGGCATCGCTGTGCTTTGCGTTGTTTGGCACAGGGGAAATAACGGGGAAAAAAATGGAAAGCAGGTGGCCTTGGGGATGCCACCCAAGCCGAGCGCACATGCGGCATCCCCAAATGGGGACAGCCACCCACAGGCGGCCCTGTCCACGCATGAAACCAGCCCCAAGAGCCCCAAATTCAACCAAATCGCCCTGTCCTCAAAGCGCCGCAGCAGGGACCTGGGACGTGCCAGTGCCCTGGCAGTGCCACCCCGTGGGGACGCTGGAGGTGACCGGTGCATGGAGCCCGGCGGCCCCAGGGAGCAAAGTCCGGGTGCCCTGTGCTGCCCTCGCCACCGGCGCTCGGTGTCAGCACCCCACGGGGTAACACCAGCGACCCCGTTATCTAATCTCGCCATCGGTTCCCGGCGAGGCGGTACCCCGCGGGCGGCCCCGCCGTTATCGCAGGAATTCTCATCTCCGAGATGATTAACCACAGCGGGCAGGGATGGGGCTGCTGGCTTCGGGTCAGGAAAAGCAGCAAAAAAGGAAGGAAGGAGGGGAAAAATATACCACCAGGGGGGTTTGGTCCCAATGGGGGCACCTGCTGGGCACAGCACAGGGTCCCCATGGCAAGAGGACAGCGGTGCCGCTCGGGGAGAATTGATCCCCTGGGGCTGGCACAAAAGTGGGGCCGTTCCCCGTGCCCCGGTGTTTGCCCAGGGGCTGGCAGCTCCTGCGCACCCAGGCCCTGTGCCTTGCCTTATCTCCTCATCGAGATTTCAGAGAAATAGCCTGAGCTGCACTGGGGAGCAAAGATCAATCCCGGCATCGCGCCGCCGCCGTCTATCGGGCGGTAAATAAAAGAGGAAGCTCCTGGGGTACCTGGGGCTGGGGTCCCAGGGGGGTGAGAACATGAGGTGACACCCGGCGGTGTCCCCATGGCCATGGCACAGTTTGCAGCACGCAAGAGGAAAGCCACAGGCATCCTTGTGGCAAGGGACATCCGTGGCACAAGGGCAGCAGGTGGGTGAGGACTCGGCGCCGTGACGCACGCTGGCTCCTGGGTGCTCAGGAGGTGCAAACGCACACCCACACACACGTGTGCGCACACACACGGCCCATTTTCCTCCAGGAGCGAGCAGGAGAGAAGGGCTGGGCCCAGCCCAAAAGGCTCCCGCGTCGTGGGGCCTCCATGCCCTCGCCCCAAACGTATCCACGATGCTTTTATTGAACCCCAAAGAATCAGATCTGCCCCGGGATGGGATCTCCGATGTGAGGACTCCGCAGTGTTTGCAGCTGCCTGGATACTATCTGGATAAATACAGCTATCAGGGAGTCATGAGACCGCTTCCCAGCACCACGCAGCAGTCCTATTAATACTGCGCCCCGGCCCCTGGGGGGTTGCCAGGTCTGTGGGCCCCAATGCGAGCCCCCACCCCAAATGAGACACCCCCCAGCTCCAAAAAAACAGAGCATGGGGACAAAGGGGTCCCACGCCAGCCCGTTTGCTGTCCTCAGGGCTCGGGGACCCCCGGAGAGGAGGGTGAATCCGTCCACCCATCGCTTGGTACCCGGCCTCCCAGGAGCATCCCAGCTGGGAAAACCGAGTCAGGGGGAAAAGAGGAGCCCCTCGAGCTCCCAGCCCCGCATGCCCCCGGCTGCTGTTTCTTCCGAAGGCTGGAAGGCGTCGGAAGGAATAAATCCTGACAACTCAACTAGCGCAATGATGTGATGGCACCGCGCCGATAAGATGGAGGGAGCCGATTGGGAAGAGTCTTAAGCCGCGAACACGCAGCATCTCCACTCTTCACCTCCGCTCACAAAGGGAAATCTCTCCAAAGGGGCTAAGGAGATTATCCCAGCTTTGCCGTCCCGGGTGCTCGAGTAATCAGGGCAGCCTTGGGAACAACAAAGGAGCGAGCGGGGCTTGAATTAGAGCGGGCGAAGACGGGCGGCTCGGGCTGCTCTCGCCCCTCTCCCGCTGATCCCGGGGGCACCGTGGGGCGGCCCCGAGCCACGGGGGGACGCCGAGCAGCCCCCCGGCTTTGGGGTCTGGGCCTCACGTGCCTCCCTCTGGGGCGGCAGGGGGATTTCTGCCCTTATCGCCCCGCACCATCGCTCGCCGCGTATTGATTTTTCGCCGTGGAACACCGGCGAGCCCTTATCGCGCCGAACCCTGACCCCGCTTAATGGAGGAGCTGTTACCTGCCCCGAGCGGCACAGCGGGTGCTTTACTGAGGGGGGGGGGTGAAGGAAGGGTGCTGAGCCCCGCTCGCCAGCTGGCCCGCAGCTGGCAGGCGGTGCCACGCGGTGCCCGGGTACCCCCCGCAGCCGGGGCGCCCTGCCCCAGCAGGATGCGGCCCGATAAAGCTCCCCGAGACATTTGCCTTTGGGGTGTTGCTGCGTCCCGCAAGCGCACGGGGACAAGTGGTCCCCATCCCTTGGGAGGGGGCGGCAGGGCTGGAGGAGAGGGACGGGGACACAAAGGCAGAGCGGGGCCCCCCCTGTTTTTTCCCCCCCGCAGACAATAGCGGCTGCCCTGGCGTGAGATGCTATCGCGGCTCATTTCTGAGCTGAATGGGTGCCCTCCCAGCCAGGATAAGATCGGCCCCACAGCCCCCCAGCTCTTTGTCACACCGAGCTGGGCTCTGGGGGGGGCCAGAAATAATCATAGGGCCACAGAAAGTGCTCACAGAGGGCAGGGAGGAGGGAAACTTTCGGGGTCTGCCCGGAGAGGGGCGGCCAGAGCCCTGCGCCAGGGTTTGGCACCTCTGGGGACCCCTTGTCCCTGCTCCGTCCCCACAATGGGGGCTACTGGGAGCCCCCCTGCGCTGCCCAGACAGGACAGAGGAGAACATGGGGGTGCTGTGTGGAGCTGGGGGTAGGCAGGAAGCCAATGTGGGATGGAAAAAGGGGTTTAGAAGGACTTGGGCCGGCGTACAGGGCACATCTACGTCCCTCCACCCAGAGGTGTCCCCAGACTGCCCTCAGCATCCCTCCCCAAACCGTCCTCAGCATCCCTCCGCCCTGCAGCATCCCCAACCCTGGCAGGGTGCTGCGCCCTGCAGGTCCCCCTCCACGTCCCCAAACCAGGCCAAGCATCCCCATCCCCTCCAGGACCATCCCCAGCAAAGCCACCAAACACCCCGCTGCCTTCGGTGCCCGCACGGGGCTTGGCTTTGCTTCCAGCAGGCACAGGCTGGGCAGGGGGAGCCACAGGACCCCAATTTCTCCCCTGCGCCCCCCTCTCTCCCCGGCAATCTACCACAAACACGCCTATCTGCCGCTCGGCCCGGCCGGGGATGATAAAGAGAAATAGCTGGAATAATTTTTCCCACCCACACATACCAGCGCGGAGGGGAAGGGGGAGCGCGGCGGGGCGCGGGGCTGTCCGTCAGGACGAGCCGTCCCCTCCTCGCCGTGCCCTGCTCGCCCCGATAATAAACCTTGAGGTTTGCACACCAGCTCCAGGCTGCGAGAGATTATTCAGACAGGAGCCAGGGCGCAGATAAACACAACCGAACAAGAGAGGGAGGCGAACGGGAAAGGGGAGGGGGGGGGGCCGGAAAGGGGGGGGGAGGAGAAAAAAAAAAAAAAGTTTGCAGTTTTAATTAGACGCGGAGAAAAATTATAATAATAAAAATTTCCCCCACCCTGTGCCGGAGCTGGTGTTGCACGCGGAGGGCGTGAGCGTTGCTCTGTGATGAACCCAAAATCGTTGGCACAGCTTGGGGATGGTGAAATAAACCCCAAAATGCCGAGGCAGCAGCGGGATGCTGGGGCTCAGCGAAACGTCCATGGGGTCCCGCGTGCCCCAGAAGCGGGACGGGGCAAAAGAGCCCCCCGGGGCTCCCCCGGGTGCCGTGGCAGCGCCAGGGGGATGTGGGCAGGCGATAAGGTGCCTTTGGTGCGGCGGCTGATCGCTATCGGCGGCGGCGTGCCACCGTGGGGTCCCCCCTCCTGCAGCAAGAAGCTTCGTTCTAGCTGACGTCCCAGTGGGGATTCTCTGGTGTCTAATATTGAGTTTGAGCTGCCCGGGCCTCGCTCATGGCTCTGCTCTCCCCAGGCGCCGATAACAAATTTGTGGTGTTTGTCAGAGCATCTCGCCGTACCCCTGCAGGATGTGCAGCTGGGCACGGCCAGGCTAGCTCGGGACAGGAGGGGACAGTCCCACGCCCCCAGCTCTCCGTGCTGGAGAGGAGCCGAGGCCGCAGGTGCTCCCAAAGTCCTCATCACGGGCCCAGCTCCAAGGCAAACAATGACGAGTGGGAGAGATGGAAAGCCGGGGGAAGGGGAGAGTGCTGATAACGGGACGGTTTGGGGGGCGTGAGTGGGCACCAAGTCCCCCCTCTGACCCCACTTGCTGCTGGTGGGCACCGGCACCGGTGTTCCCCTCCCAGCACCTCTTCAGAAAGCATCCAAAAATGAGACGAAGCCACCAAAACCATGGCCGGGGAGCAGCCCCCCTCCAGCACGGCCACCGAAACAGCCCTGCACATCTGTAAACGCTCCCAAGTTGAGGATTATAGATTATGGTATCAGCTATTTGCATATCAGAGCTGCGAGCAGCCAGCCCACCCTGGCGAACAAGGTCATTTCAAAGATAAAACACTCAAAAAAAAAAAATACTCCTCCTGCCCCACGGGGCCAAGGAGACCCAGAGAGAGTCCCCACTGGGTGCTGCAGCGCAGAGGGACAGCAGCGAGGGGACGGGGGTGACATCTCCACGCTGCTGTGCCACCCTGGGGACCTGTGAGCCCCTTGGAAAAATACCCCAAGCTGTGAGCACCCGCAGGGCAGCGTGCCTGCCGAGCACCCAGAGGGCAGAGGGCTCGCAGACCCTAAGCACAAAGCCCCCCAGGCCCCCCGAGACCCCGCGGGGCGCGAACAAAGGCGCCCGAGAGCAGCCTCGCGCCCGCCGCCTCCCCCCCGCCGCATCTTCGCGGCTGCCATTGCTGACATACGGCGGATCCTGCCAGATAAAAAGAAAATTCAGGCTGCTCAGAGTTTCCCTTTTTGCCAGCTCCATCCCTGATAAGTGCAGAGCCTGCAGAGCGCCTGATAGACGGGCTATCGCGGCGGTTGGTGCGAAAGGAACACCCTATCGCTGCAGCATCGCCGGACCGCCATCAACTCCCAGCCACACAGAAATTAATACCACTCCAATTACCAGAATAGAGATGGGCTGGGAGAAGGCGATAATAAAATCTCTTTTACATAAAGAATGCAAATAACCCGTGCTGGTTGAGGGGGGAAGGGGAGGCAGGGCCAGAGATGAGGCTTCACACCGCACGCTGCTCATTTTGGGGAGCCCGCGGCGAGGGGTCCGGCCGGGCAGCATCCTCCTGAGCACCCCAGTACGACCCCACACAGTCCCACTTATAGAAAACCCTAAGGTGGGCGAAGCAGATGGAGCTGGAGCTTGCTTTGGCCCGTGGGAGACGGGAAGGTTTGCTTTTAGGAGAGGAAGGAGGTCCCCAGCGAGGCATCGCGACCACGGGGATGGCGGCGCACGAGCCCCGCGGTCATGGGGACAAAGGGCCGGGGAGCAGATAAAGAGGAGCTGGAGCCTCGCAGCTCCTTCCTGCCGGCCGCGCAGGAAGGGACGGGGATATCAGCGGGGCCGGCGTGTGCTTCCCCTCGGCTGGCACGGGATGGGGAGCAGGGCCGGGCGCCCCATCGCTCTCCCCTGTGCCGTGGGGATTTTGGCAGCTGTTGGCACACGTGTGCTGGCTGCCGGCCCTTCCCAGGGCTCTCCATCACCCAGCCCGCCTGGGTGCCCATGGGGACTCAGCGTCCCCATCCCCAGCCGTCCCCATCACCGGGCTGGGATCAGCGGTGAAGGGCGATCGCTATCCAGCGCCGAGGTCACCCCTTCCCGTCATGTGCGGCGGGGAGGAAACGCGCTGCTGCCAAAACAGCCCCCAGGGCTGCCGAGGGGACACGGGGGCTGCTCAGCACCCGCAGCGTGCCCGGAGCACATCTACCCATCGTGCTCGCCGTGCGGCTGCCAGCCCCAGCGGGCACGTGCCCGCAGACCCAATCTTTGGAGAAGCCCTGACCCTAAACCCATCGGCGCAGAGGTTTGGAGATAGCGGCGCGATAGGGCACGGGGCACCCACACGGCTGGCCGGCCACCGCAGCTCCATGCGGAGATGCCAGCAGGGAGATAGTTGGCTCTATTCGCTGCTTGGGGTTTTGATAAGCATCGCCAAACCACTCGAGCTTCGCTCTTGTGGTTGCCAGGATGTTTGCGAAGTGGCCTCGCCAGCGCGCGGTGGGGCAGGACAGAGCCCTCGCCACGCCGGGGCACGCGATGCCCACGCTGCCTCCAGTCTGGCTGCTCCTGGAATGTTTTTTTCAGACCCAAGGGATGTGGGAGAACATCACCATCACCTCCTGCATCTCCTGTCCCAGCAGAAGTCCCGGTGCTCGCCGCGTGCCCAGGTCTCAGCCCCACGACCCTCCCTGGAGGCAAACACCCCAACGCCTCCAGCTGCAGCCCGCTCCCAGGACGCAGCACGGTGACCGGCCGGGGACTCACCTGGCCCATTCCAAGAGTTCGGCTCCTGTGGGTTTTCTCCGGGATCTGGCTTCTCGGGCTCCTTCGGACTCTCCGGGACATCTTTCGACTCTGCCTCTGCAGCAGGAGAGGCACAAGGTCACCCGCTGGGAACTTCAGAGGCAGCAGCACCGCAGTGAGGACGCACACGGAGCTTGCACCCCAAAACATCCCAAAATTGCCAAGCCGTGGCCACAGCCAGGTCCACATGGGGTCCCTCTGGACAACCTGGAGCACCCAAAGACCCCGGTGTCCCCCATCCCACACCAAAGGGGCCACCAAAACACCCTGCCGGCCCCGGGGGGCACCCGGCTCTGCCACCACCCCCTCGGCACCCGGTTGGGTCCCGCTCCCGTCACGGCTCTATTTGTGGCGTACTCATAGCAACTTGATAACAATTATTTTCTCCATTAACTGCTGTTGGAGATGCAGCAGATAAGGCCTATCTGCATATGACAGTGTGGAAGATTAGCGCCCAAAGTACATGTTTGCCTTCGCGTCCCGGGCGGATAACCAGCACGGAGCCCAATCGATAGGCGCCAGAGCGAACACCCAGGGGTGACGTCACCGGCATTGGAGATTATTAATACAGGTGATAAGCGGGATGATTAACATCAAATAAATCAATCACCGGGTATAAAAGTCCTATTATTTTTGGCTATAAATCAAAGTGCCTGGCATATTGATTTTTATCCATCTCGCTGAAAGCTTTAGTGGCCGTTATTGCTGCTCGGCGTTATCTCTGCTATCACCTCTTTATCAAGCCAGCCTAGTGCCAGGTGCAGCTCTGCGCCCGGGCTCCCAGCTCCCTCGCCCCCAGCCCCACTCCCCCATCAGATAACGCCACTCGCTCCCCGTGCTGCCGAGCAAAGTTTGCCTCCGGCCACCCCTGCCCCGACCCCGGTCCCATGGGGGCCCCGGCGGCTGCGCTGACCCCGCGTTTTTGGGGTTTGGGCACCTCCCGGGAGCCTCGGCTCCTTCCCGGCCGGCTCCATTAGCCTTGCCCCGTCACCGTTATCTCGCAGGGCGCTGCAAACATTAACTGATTAGGATTTGCCCCCACCTCCACAGGAAGGAACTTAAAGGATATCTGGGGAGCGCGGCAGCCCGGCCCTGAAACGCGGCCGCCCCGGGGTGGGGCGCGGAGCGGCGGCAGGCAGGCGGCGGTGGCGCGGGCAGGAAGCAGGCAGCAACAGCACAGCGGGGGCTCCGGCCTCGTCCCCACCAACGTCACGTCTGATGCCAGCCTCGAGGGTCCCTCTGTGTCCCCACGTCCCTCCCACGCAGACATCGGGGGGGTGAAAGGTGCTGGAATGGATTTGGGGTGATGGTGCTCGCCAGCAACCCAACTCACCTTTGGTTTCCAGCAGGCTGGTGTGCGCCCCCCCCCAGCACACTTCCACACCCAGGAGAGCCAAAATTTCTCCTGCCTGTCCCCAGCTCCAGCTGCTGGGGTCCCCTCCATGCTGGGGAAAAGCCCCAGGAGCCCACCAAAGAGCATCCTTGCTCCTGGCCATCATCCCATGGCTGCAGCAGGAAGGAGCACCCAAGGCCCACCTGGGTCTTACTTAACCCCCTGCTAATGACAGGGCGGGAAATGCTTCATTAGCTAATTAACACCACGCACCAGCATCTGAGCCCACGCTGCAGGGAGCAAACGGAGCCGATGTGCCAAGCCCTGACGTGCTGCTCACCTTCGCTGCTGGGGGGGCTGGAGGCGTCGCGCTCGGCAGAGCCCTCCCGATCCGAGGCGGCCCCCTCCCTCTCCGAGGGGCTCTTCTGCCCTGCCGGGGCGTCCTCGCCTTCCTCCATCGCTCCCAGGGAACCTGAAAAAAACAGAGGGGTTGTCAGTGGGGGGCACAGCACTGGAACCCTTCCCATCCAGGACCCTGCTCGCTCTGGGGGATACTCAAGGGCGCAGAAGATGTAGGGTGGGCCCGGGGTGCTGTCTCGATGGCACAGACAGGGACACCCAACAGCTCTGCACAGCACAGGAAGGGTAACCCCACGGTCACTGGTGTCCTTTGTCCCCTAGCTAATGGGGTTTACGGAGCCACTGCCTTGATCCAGGGTGTCCCCCAGGGGATGTTTGGTTCCCCCCTAGACGTGGGACTGGAGGATGAGCCCCAAAAGTGAGCGGGGCCCCCATCGCGCATCCCAATGGCTCCCCGCACCGGGAAATGGGGAGCATGGGATGGGTGCGGGATGCGCCGCGGGTACCCCGCAGCCCTCAGCATGCTGCCATTGCCATGGCAACTCAGCATCCCGTGGGGCCAAAAGGAGGAAGAGAGGGAGGAAGGAGGCCGGCAGGCGGCTCGTGCCGGCACGCTCCCCGGCACGCGGCGGGCACCGAGCGGCCAAGCCCCCGGCATCGCCCCGGCACCGGGGCAGGGGGAAGCGCGGCGGGCGGCTGCGTGCAGACCTCAGCCGCTCTCCGTGACTCCAGGCAGGGATATTTACACCGGGAGAACAAAGGGCCCATAATCTATACAAAGCAGACAACAATGAGCGTGAATAAAGAGGCTGCCGGAGAAGGGAAGGCAATTTATTCTAATTCTGCTAATTTCAGTTCCAGCACAATTAAAAAGGCTCTGATAATATTCAGAAACAATCGCCGGCTAACAAATCGTTTCTCTCGCTGTAAATGAAACATTGTTAGGCTAATTTTTTCTTTCACGCCTTCGCGGCTCTCGGGCTCCTGATAAAGTTAACCCGACTCGTGCCTGAGCCGCCAGCACGGCCGGGCTGGGATGGGACGGGGACAGGGCCACACGTGCCGCTCGCCCCAGGGTGCCCAACGGGGCGCCCCATGGCACCCACCGCCCACCCCAATAGGCAATGGGGTGGAAACTGATCCCATAAAACCTTGGTTTTGGGTAATGCACCGGCACAGGGTGCCTACGGGGATGGGGAAACAAGGGGACAGGCAGCACCCGCGCCGGCCACGTGCGCCCATGTCACCAAGGACGCGTCCCCGCATCCAGCATGCCCTTGTGAGCAGCCCTGCCCCATCCCACCCATCCCCAGGGGAATAAAGCACCACGGCCAGGCAGGTTAAAGGAAATACTGGCTAGTTTTTTATAAAAAAAAAAGGGGAAAAAAAAGAGAGAGGGAGAGCGAGCGGCGGAGCAGGGAGCAGAGCGTCATTTCTCCAGGATTGCTGGAAGCCCTGCGCAGTTATCACCGCACACAGCCTCCCTCGGCTTGCCTGATCTGTCTATTCTTCATTAAGCAAATACGCTGAAATGGAAATGAAAACATAATAGCTATTTGATTTTCGGCGAGATATTTTGCATATTGGTTCAGTGCTGATAGTGGAATTTCATCAACTCCCTTTTTTCATGCTTTAAAACTGAATTACTGAGGCTGGCTTTACAGAGAGGGGAAGAGCCAAAAAATGCTCCTGTCCAAGATACTCCGCTCGGCGATTAACTCTTCTTCCTCCTCCCTCCTTCTCTCTCTTTTTTTTTCTGATAACAAGGAGGGATTTTTTTATTTTTTTTTTAAATTACAGCAATTTTAAGAACTCGCATTAACCCAAGTCGCTCGGGTGCCAGGATGGGTGCAGCGATGGGTGCCAGCGCCTGGCCCTGCTCCACCACCACTCCCCTCCTGGGATGGGGGCCAGGACCCCCCCCATCCCACCACCAAACCTGCACCCACGGGGCCACATCCTGGCTCTGAGCCCCAAAACTGGTCCCCAGCAAGGAGGGGAGCAAGCGGCCGTGCACCCTGGCGAGCAGGACGGCTCCGAGGGGCTTCTCCAGCATGGGGAAAATAGCCATTGCCCGGGTAATGATTTGATCATTCCACTCCAATTAAGGTTCTCCCAGCACAGGAACAATAAACCTTTTCTCAATGCCTCGCACTTATCTGGTAAATTAAATAAAAGGGAAAAAAAAAAAAGAAGAAAAAAAAAGGAGGGGGACTTTTCCAGGCTGCCAAGAGAGAGACCCTGGACGCTCCAAAAGCAGGCATGCAGACAAGAGCAAAGCGATAAGAGGCCTCGATAACAGATAGAAAATAGCAACAGATCCAGACTTTCCCACCAGCTCTGCGAGCGGGGAGGAGGAGGAGGAAGAGGAGGAGGAGGAGTCCCGTGGAAGCGGGTCCCGGCCACCGCCTGCACGCTGCCAGCGCCGCTGTGACCGCGCGCACGTGTGAGCTGGGGGCGACCCACGCTCGCTTCTGGTTTTCTTTTTTTTTAAATTTTATCAGCACGCATCACAGTCCAGGAGCTTATTTTATTTATTTTCTTAAAATAAAATGGATCTGCCGCTGCCGAGCTGAACGGCGGCGCTCGGTGAGCTGGGGACTGAGGGCTGACCACATCCCCACGCCTCACGGTGACCGCAGAGCCCTGGGCTGGGGGAGCACCACGGTGTCCCCCCGGTGTCCCCCCCGTGCCCACACAGCCCGGGGACCTCCCCGGTGTCCCCAGCTCCTCAGTGTCAGCGCTCGGCACGGTAGGACCACAGGTGCAGCCATGGGGTGAGCTGCTGGAGAGCAGAGAGCCGCCCTGTTCTCTGTCTCCACCGCATCCTTCAAGCTCTTCCTCATCCCTGCGCTGACCCCAAAGTCGTCCTCAAATTAAAAACGGAACAAAATATCCCAAATCAGCCAGCTGAGGCTGGCCACCAGGTCTAGGTGGGCCCAAAGCGGCGCTCCTGGTGTGCGAAATCCCACCGGGACGCTCGCTGATCATGTCGCAAGCAGGGAGATGGGCTTGGATAGCGCCTCTTCGGGGTGGTGCAGCTGCCTTGAGATCCCAAAACTCCCTCTTTGACCCCAAACCAGCCCAAATTCAGAGGTGAGAGGAAAAGGGCTGCATAGTGAGCAGCTGTGCCCTGGGAAATCCATCCTCAAAGAGCACTGCATCCCCTCCTGGCTATGGCATCGCCATCTGGAGGTGCCCAAACCATATATCGAGGTCGTCCCCTCCCTCCCAGCAAAGCCCCCCCAATTCTCCAGCAATTCGGCCAGGTCCGGCACAGCCCGGGGATTCCCCAGGGTCTCGTAGCAAGGTTGTGCTGCGTCCGCCCCGCGGCGAGCAACGCCTGGGGAGCAACCTGGGCTGCAGGGCGATCCAAAAACCGCCGCTATCTGATGGGCCAGCGGCCCGTGCTTCTCACCCAATTTTTCCTGGTACTTATTAAGGTTTCTTTTCCAGCAGCCCCGATGATCTGCATGGCCTCGGGTGCCCCGGGCAGCACCGGAGCGGGGATGCCAAGAGCCACAGCCGAGGGCAAACGAGGTTTTGGTGGCTGGGAAATGACGCGGGTCCCCAAAGGTCGCATTATCCAGCGGGTTATTTTTGGCTCCCTTGGGCTGATCTTTCCCATCTCAACCTCACCAAAATTACAACGTATTCCACGGGGAAGCCAGGGATGGAAGCAGCGGGAGGGACCTTCCCGCCCCAGGGACCCTGTTTTGGAGGAAAAACGAGCTTTTCTGAGCACGCAGCAAAACTCTCCCCTATCAGCCCCAGCGCAGGTTTGGAGCAGCATCCCCCCTCCGAGCTATCAGCATTTTTAATATCAACCCCATGCACGGAGCTGATAATGTTGGGGCCAGCCCCAGCCGTACCTATCTCGAATTAGGAGCCCTTTTCTATCGCGCCCAGATAAACTCGCCCCACGGCTCTTCTCTGTTAAAAGGGTAAGGAGAAGAAAAAAACATTCGGGGAGCTGTTAGGCGGAGGATTTCATAATTTGTGATCATTTTTTTAAATTATAAATTATTATTGTGGCTTGATTTACCTGGAGGGACGGATGCTGTAAGGGCTCATGCCTGCTCCCTGGGGATCAGGGGCGCCTGGCAGCGGCACCCCCATCCCGAGCATCCCTCCCCAAAAACGAGCAGCCCCCCGTCGGTGGTGGAAGGGGGGGGGGGGAGAAAAGCCAAGCAGAGAGGCAGAGCCTGAGAAAAACCAGCCCTGCTGATAGGGGAGAGATTGGTTTCAGCCGGAGCTGCTCCCCCTGCCAAGTCCACATCCTATCTGCGCGGGGTGCAGTTACTTAACATTCATCACCGGCTGAACTCTGTAACTTTATCAGCGCCCGAGCATGGCGCCATCGCCGGGCCCAGCCATTCCCGGCGCTCAGATAGGTCCGATAAACTGCTGATAGATTACAGGAGATTGTTTCACTTCAGGGGACGCGATTACTAATACTAATAGCGAGAGAGCCCGCATCATATCAAACAGCCGCCGAGGGGAGGGGGGAGCGGGCCGCGGGGGGCACGGGAAAATAATGAGAAAGAAAATACAGGAACAATGACAATGAAGTGACTTTACATTTCAGATGGGGCCGATAGCGCCCTGATAGATTTTAAGAGAGGAGAGCTTCTAATAGAGCCGTCCCCGGCCCTGGCGCATCAGATGGATAGGAGCAGATTGCTGCACGGAGCGGGGACGCGGCTCAGCACAGCCCTGCCTGGCTGGTGGAGGGGGTCGGGGGTAAAAAGTGGGGGTCCCTGTGTCGGGACGGTGCCCCGGTGGCTTGTGTACAGCGGGGAAACCGAGGCAGTACCCAGCAGGGTACAGGAGGGGATGCGCGACCCAGGGATGCTTGGCATGAGTGGATCGGAGGGAGAAGCGATGGCAGCACCCCTGCGCCAGGGGGGACAGGGAAAGATCCAAAAGGATTCTTGGGAAGGACCCAAAAAATCAGGATCCAGGCGGGTGTGCGCAAAGCAAACTGCTCCTGCTGCTCCTGCACCAGGTGGCTTGGCTGCTGGTGGCCAAAGGGACTATTTCTGGGTGGAAAGCCTCAATTCCCATATTTTCCCTCCAGCATGGGGTAACACTGTTCCATGGGGAACAGGGACTTTTCCCAGGTGAAAAGCCTCAATTCCTATATTTTCCCTCCAGCATGGGGTAACGCCATCCCACGGGCTGCCTGCAAAGGGCCCCGGCAGGACGGGATGCTTGCTCGCCGGCACGGCCCCGCAGACACAAGGTGAGGGCGAGGGCAGAGGTCAGGCTCTGTGCTAATCCAGCGACAAATTACCCCGGAATTACCCCAGAGATCCTCACCGGAGCCAGCCCCCACCTCTCTCTGCTGCTGGGAAGCGCTTTGGGTCACCGACTGGCGGAGCCACTACAGCCCTGTGAGCCCACCCCAAAGCAAAAACCAGCAGCAATGGACAGGATTTCGGACAAATTTTGCCCAGTCTTGAAGTTTCCATCCACAACAGCACCCGGCGAGGACACAGACGGAGGGACAGGGACAGGGGCAGTGCTGGATCCATCAGGCCACCAGCGGTGATGCTCCAGCTGGGGCTCCCTGCTGGCTCCCAGTCCCCCCAGTGCCAGCTTTCAGCACCACCCAGGACCAGTGCCGGGTCTCTGGCCACCGATGCAGGGACGAGCAGGGCTGGGGGGCTCCAGGAACAGAAAACACCCCCAGCAGTTCACAAAGCAGCCCGTCCGCAAGCAGCAGGGCAGGCTGCCAGCACCGAGCCCCGGGACGAAGGTCACTGGAGCTGCTGGCCCCAAAAAACCATCACTGTGGCTCCTGCATCCCGTGTACCTGCGGGTGCACAGCACCCCCAGCACCCTTCAGAACCCTCCTGCTCTCTAGGGGCTGAGCTTTGTGTCCGGCTCCACCGATGCCGGGTTTGTGTCTGTGCAAACGCGCGCGCCTGGGCTGCCTCTTTTTTTTTTTTTTTTTTTCCTGTTCTTGGCATTTTGGTGGAGCGAGATAAGAGTAAAAAACAACAGAGCTGCTCGGAGAGTGAAAAAGGGAGATAGATAACGCAGATACCGACTCCTACACAAAACAGTCCTGGCTTTATCGCTGCTTTTTATCACAGTTCCTCTAAAAAAAATAAAGAGAACAGCCCAACTGGAATGGGGCAGCACATTAAAAAATGAACTTTATACTGTTTGCTCTTTAGTTTTATATTTAGATGAAACAAACTTAGATTCTCCCGGTCGATACCTTTCCGAGTGCAAGGAACCAAAAAGTCTGGGAGCCCCACTTGCTCTGGCAGGGCTGATTGAAGAACCTCAAGGAAAAATTAGGAAAGCATCCGATACGGGTGATTTTCAGGGTCCTTGCCTGCCCTGCCTGCTCTCATCACCCAGCCCTGTTGGAGGCCACCGGGGACAACGGCTGGAGCCTCTGTAAGCCTGGATGGGATGGTTGGGATGGTCCAACACAGCTCAGCTCGTGCCAGCAGGATGAGGCCGAGCCCAAAGCATCCCTGGTGTCAGCATCCTTGGGGCTGAGTCTGTCCTCTGTGCTCAGAGCCACGGCGCGACCGGCACTCGCAGAGAGGAGCTTGGAGAAGCACCCTGGGGTGCAGAGCCAGCAGGCCTGAGGCTACAAAAGCGGGTTGAGAAATACAAACAGCTCCCTGAGCATCCCCGTGCTGCACAAACCAGCTGTGAGTCCACAGGGGAGGGTGCTGGGGTGGCACCTTGAGCACCCAGGTGGCACCACCAGCACCAAGGTGGCACCACCACGTGCCACAACCCCATGGCATCACCACGGCCGGTGACAGCAAACATCCCCAGGAGGTTTAGCAAAGCAAAGCATGGCATGAGCAGGTCCCAAGTGGCCGAGGGTCTCCGTGCCACCGCGGGGACACGACCGCCGGTGGCTGGGGACCCGGCGCAGGCGGCCTGGTTGCACCAAGTGGCTACGGTATTTCGGGAGCAGGAGCAGTGGCAGCAGCAGGAGGTGCAAGGCCCCACGTGCTTCCAGCAAACCCAGCACACACAAGCCCCAACAGCCTGGCCCCGCAGCCCCAAAAATCCGCAGCACCCCTCCAAGCCCCCCTTTCTGGTCCGTCCCTGAGCGAGAGGGAAGGGAAAAAATAATAATAAAAATGGACTGGAGGTTTTTTCCCCTCCCCTCGCACTCCCTTCCCTACCTTCTTTTTGAAAAACATAATTTATCTGTGTATTATCAAGAAATCCAGACACTTTAATCAGTGAGCTATGAAGTCAGTATTTCCATTCTTATCTAGCGGAGGAGTGGAAATGGAGAGCAGATAGGCAGCTCCGAGCCGGGCCGTGGTGGGGAATGTTAATGGGAGGAGCGGCAGAGCCATTGGCTACCGAGCTGCTGCTATCGCTGCCATTATCGGGGCGTTATCGAGGCAACCATCGCAGCGCAGTAATGGGGCCAGTTCAACTTTCCGCATTATCATAGGAGCTGGAAGTAGCACGAGAGGCCTCGCCTGGGAGATGGAGCAGCGCGCGAGCGGCCCGACTTCCCGCTGGAGAAGGGGAAAGCCAAAAAAAAAAAAATAGCTCCGGGTCTGGGTGATGCCGCCGCGTGCCGGTGGCACCGAATGTGCCGCAGGGACGCCGCCGTCCCCATCCCACGCGTCCCCGAAATCGCCGCCCGACCCCGCTGCCGCTCGGAAGGCGAAGACAATGCGCCCATATTTCATCGGATGAGCGGATCGGAGAGGCGCGTTTCCTCCGCGCGCCGCTGAATGGGGGATGTCAAGAAAATATGTTGATGTGAGAAAGAGGAGATAAAGAATTATTTTGGAGGGAAAGAAAAAAAAAAAAAAGAGCTGTGGAAGGCTCTTATCGGGAGTGACTCATAGGCGCACACTCCTTAACCCTACTGCGGCCCAAGGTCAGCGGTTACATTCCTTTCGGCGTTTCATCCCCTCCAAAAAAACATGTTGCTACAGGAACAATGAGGAGCCTTCACTGCCGCGGCAATCGGAAGAGGGAACTTTATTACCCCCGAAACACTTGAACTTCTCTGATAAAACGTGCAGCAGGACGTCGGCCTCGCCACGCCGGAGCGTCCAAAACTCCTGAGTCAGGCGGCAAAAAACGGTCACGGGACGTGTCACGGAGAAAAAAGAGAGCCTGGCCTTCTGCTTGCATCCGCGCTCCTCTCCACGGGGAGGGAGGAAGCCTCCTCTTCCTCTTCTCCCTCCTAGGGATCAAACCCAGGGTCCTGGGCGCCAGCAGGATGCGTGGAGCTGGCCAACAAGAGCTGTTCCTGGGTGCCAGAGGCATTTTTCACTTTTTCTTCCCAAATACATAAATCCTCACACCAGAAGGTTTCTCTGCTCCTGCCATCCCCCTGCAGGGCCCTGACCCGTGCCTTTGGGCTCTCCCTTCTCGCCACGTGGGCATGGGGGAAAATTCGGGCTGTTTTTGTTCCACGGCACTGCCACAGCCTGCGTCTTCTGAGGCTGCAACGAGAACAGCAGCAGGCACAGCAAGCATCCTCCTCCCTTGCTCAGAAAGGGTGTATTTCACCCCAAATCCACCAACACCAAGAAAAAGGCAGCGGCTCTGTCCCCAGGCTTCGCCAGCCCCGCTGCTCCCAGTTTGGGCACCTCAGGAGCATCGTGGTCGTCACGGATGGGGGTGGCACTGACCCCATGGATGGCACGGGGTTGGGAGCGTGGCTCCTCTTTGGGATGCCCCCATCACCGTCAGGTACCAGAGGTGGACAAGGGCACGGCGATTCCAGCTCCTGGTTGCCTTCGGGATGCCACCATCACAGCACGTCCCTGGGGATGCCCCCGCACTGGGAGCCCACCTGCAGCATGGCGCTGTCTCCTGGCACCATCCGCTGAGCGCCCCCGGAGGGAAACCGCTGCTCCCTTCCCAGCGCCGAGCTGGCCGCCTCGCAACTCGGCGAAAGGGGAAGCTGCAGCTTGCTAGGTGGCCTTGTGATTCACCAAGGGAAAACAGAGACCTTGCCCAACTGCACGAGACCGGAGCCAGAGCCTTCGGCCCCAGCCAGAGGCTCCCTGTTCCTTCCTGAAGCCCTTTGCCCACTCCGGCCCCTGGTGCCGGGGACGTCACTGTGGGGTGGAAGAGCAGCGGGCACACTGCGAGGGGAGCATCCCTGGGACATCCCCCGGTTGGCAGAGCACGGCACAGCCCAAAGCCTTCGCACCACGCTGATAACATTGCTCAGAGGGACACAGGGACGAGCCATCCCCTCCGCCACCAGCCGTGGGGACAGCTCCTCTTCCACACCCGGGGTCCATCAGGACACACGCACCCCTGGCAGAGCGGTGACCCCGTGGTGGCTCCGTGGGACACCACAGCCCTTTCCCACCTGGGATGCCTTCCAGCATCACCTGTGGCTCACTGAACCCCTCCGCCCAGCACCCAACAGGGGCTGTGGCCCTGCTGGGTGCATCCCACCCATATCACAGCATCACCACCCCCACGCCACGGGGACACCCCAAGGGACCACAGTGGATCCTCGCCACCAGAAGCTGCTCCCAGAGCATCCCAAGGAGCCGGCAGCAGCGGCTGCGGAGGCAGAGGTGCCACGGGGCTCGGAGCCCGTGCCAGCACCGCGCTGGCACTGAGTCACGGCTGGCAAGCGCCTCCGAGGGGCTTGCACAAGAGGGGAGGGGTTGGCACACAGGGTGGCAGCGCCCGTGGGAGCAGGACAGACACGGGGGCCGGCCCCGGCAGCGGTCCCCCGGCATCACAGAAAATACCGGTTTTGGGAAGCCGCCTCTGTCCTCGGGTCCTCCCCGCAGACGAGGCGGGGAAGCCTCCCCAGCCAGCGGAGCAGCCCAGGGGGGGGTAAATATGCCAGCCCAGCCAGCCCAACGCCCACCCGTCCCCGAGCATCCCTCGGGGAAACCGAGGCACGGAGCGGCGGAGGCTGGTGGGGACGGAAAAGTGCAGCAGCAAGGGGAAAAAATATATATATAAAATATAAATCAGAAAGTGGAGGTAGTTAGTCACCTGCGCGCTACCGAAAGGAAAGGACCGCTCAGAGAGAGAACAGCAGGAGAAGAGGGCAGGAGGCGTGCCGGGAGGATCAAAAGGCACGGGGTTACCACGCCGGCACTAAAAATAGGCTCGGGGCCGGCTACTGTAATCTTTACAAGAAATGCACTCCGGCTTTCCACAAGCGGCCCCGCTCCCGGGAAGGATGGCTCCCACGGCCCCGGCACGCAGCGCCCGCGGGCAGAGCTGAGCGAGGGAGGGAAATGAAAAAAAAAACACCACCCCAGCAAGGAGGCAGGGTTTTAGCAGCACGGATCACGCTCGCTATCTAACACCATCTAATAGCGATTAAAAAAATATCCCCACGCAAAAATGTGACTGCGCTCTGCCCCCCCCTCAAAAAGAAAAAAACAACAAACCACCGCTGTGTGTTTGCCGCGCGGAGCAGAACGGGGCGATAGCGATCGAAAAAGAAAGTCAGCCCTCGTCGAACCAATGCAACATCTGCAGGTGATAAAAGGCGCTGAGGAGAGCTCGTCTTCGACACGAGGCTCGTTTCGGAGCACCGAGCATGGGGGGGAGAAAAAAAAACACAGCCCGCGAAATGAAAACACACATGCAGCTGCCCCCCATCAGATAATTAGAGCGCCTGCATTAATCACATTTGCAGTGGAACAAATTGTTGGAGCCCTTTTGCCCCTCTTTTCAGTGTTTGTTATTGTAGCGAATCCTGCTCCAGTCTGGTCGGGAGAGATAAGTGGCCCTTATCTCCCCTGGCAATCTTTATCAGGATGGAGATCGGGCCTCGGCGCTTATCGGGAGCTCAGATCTACTCTAGCTGAAAGCAGAATAGAAAGGGAAAAGAAAAAAAAAATAAAAAGGAAAAAAAAACCCGCAGGCAGGCTCCTGCAAACTACTACAAAAAATGTTCGCTTCCAGTTAATTCAGGAAAAAAAACCACACAGATATTAAAACAACAGCACCCGGAGAGAGGCGCATCAGCAGCACGAGATCAATCTGCGGCTTATCGGTTCCCCCATCTGAGGACCCGGCGCTGTGCGCGCACGCACCCGCAGCTGCCAGGAGCCTCGCTCCTCCGCTGCGTGCCCGCGCTCCCCTGTTTGAAGTTAATAAATATAACAGGCTATCGGGGCGAGAGATCAGCTCCTGCTCTCTATCAGCCCTTCGCATCTATCTACCAGCAGAACAAAAGGCAGAAGAAAAAAAAAATAAAATTAAATTAAAATAAAGCAGCAGCTGCTGCTGCAGGGAGGCTGCTGGGTTTTCAGTGCTGCTGATGGAGAGGGGGGCTGAGCTGCAACCGGCCCCCCAGGCACGGTCCCCTGGGGCAGGTATCAGGCAGGAGGGCCCCCCAAAATTAACCAGCTTTTGCCACGAGCTGAAAAACCTGCGTGGAGTTCCTGAAGCCTTCCTGCTGCCGGGGGGCTCCGGGCAGCACCCTGCCTCCGGGAGGGGGCTCAGGACCCCCCCAGCCCGCACACGTCCCCGGGGAAAGTGGCTGCGTCAGAAAGGCTCGGGCACAAAAAGCTGCAGGAGGAGGTTAAAGCAGCTGGTTAAATATAGTCCGGTGTCTGATCTTTGTCTTATCGCTCTTGGCGATCGCCCGCTCTCCCTGCGATCTCCCCTCCGAGCCTTATCTGCGCTGCTCATCGGGCTTCAGAAAACAAAAATGAAAAAAAAATATAATAATAATAAAAAAAAAAAGAGATGAAGACAGAGAGAGAACATAGCGTCACTGAGGAAAATAAAATAAGCAGATACGAATCTGGAGGAGGTTTTAATGCTCCAGCCGAGATGATAAAAAGGATAGACTTTGTGGAAACAGGTCCGGTCTGTACATTAGAGGAGTCTGGTTACCAGAGCCCTGATTCATGCATACTTTCCCTCCTCAGGAGAGAGCAGTCGGAGGCAGCCGAAACGCGCTCTCGCAGCGCTCCACGTCTCTAATGACTGTTTTCATGTTGACACATACAGGAAGGGTTCCAAGCTTTCAGCTTTTAATCAGTTTTGGCCATCGCTGGCGGCCTGAGATCAGCCTCCCACTTTATCATTTCTTCACATCTCGGCAGAAAGCAGCCGGGGAAGGGAGAGCCGAGCCGCCCGCGCCCCGCCAGCGCGCCCATGGAGGCTGAGCACCCCCGTAGCCCCCTCTGCCCCCCTTTCCATGGGCTCCCCGTGGCCGTGGCGCGGAGCCCACGGGCCGGCAGGATGCTATCGCCCCGATCGCTGCCGTTACTGGGGCTACCGGTGAGGCTTCTCCCGTTCTTCCCCCAGCTGCAGCTCGCATGCTCCATGGCCACCGGGGATGGAGCCGCCCGCGAGAGGGGCTTCGCTGCCCGGGCACAGGGAAGGAAACCCGCAGAATTATCCAAAAGGAAAATAATAATAATAATAAAAAAATCCAAGGAGGCAGCCGGGGACTATTTTTAACTCTACCCGGGTAAAAGTCTAGCTGAGCTTTATCACCAGAACAATCACCCCAGGCAGGGAAACAGGTAGGTGCAACTCAGCCTTGCAATTATTTCAAGAGAAAGATAAAGCTGTATTATCACATGGTGGCCAGCCTTCCCTATCCTCGCATCTCGGCCTTATCGCCAGCTTCGATCGACTCAAGGGGAAAAAAAAAAAAAAAAAAAAAGAAAAAAAAAAACCAACAGGGGGGAAAGGGGGGGGGGGGGGGGGGAAGCAACCAACCGAGCCCGGCACCGAAAAAACTTCCAGCACTTCGCCCAATTCCTTGGAAGACGCGGCAGCACATCGCGGCACCGTGCCGGTGGGCACCGATAATGGGGATCCTGGGGGGTCTTGGAGCGAAACCCCCCAGGATCTCAACCCCCTCCTGCCCTAAGGAGCCTTTGGGTGCCGGGGGAGCCCCCACGGAGCCGGGGGTGTCCCACGGGGGACGGAACCACGGAACCCCCGTGGGCGGCCCGGGGAGCCCCGGCCCCGCTGCGGCTGAGCGGCGGGCAGGGGAGATAAGATCCCAATTTGAGGCCGTCCCGACAGAGAGATCTTTATCGGGCCGGGACTCGCAGAGCGGAATATTTTCGAGTTTTATCGGGGGCCCCCATCGGGAGCCGGTACCGGAGGAGCCATCGAGCTGGGGGGGGCGGCGGGGAGGGGAAAAGGGGGGCGGAGGGGACAAGCCGGGGAAGGGGGAATGGGGAACGGGGCACGGACGAGATGGGGAACGGGGACGGGGAATGGGGCTGGGGAATGGGGACGGGGAA